>RWGY01000005.1:1237209-1323203 GCA_007726485.1 Eragrostis curvula
AGCGCCACTGCCTGCCTCATCCGACGTACGGTGGCAGTCACGTATGGGCCAAGGTGCAATTTGGCAAACCCTTTCCCGTGCAGTATCGGACTAATTAAGAACCAGCCGCAGCTATTATTGTCGCTTGCAGGAGGACACTATCTGGGTGCCGATTTGAGTCGACCTGGATTCCAAAGCCATCTCGATTCAGTAGCCGTTCGTGCCTGGCGTTTTGTGTAGAAGTCGGGTGATCCGTGGACCGTCCGTCCGTGGCGGCCGGCAACCGAAAGAGGCAAGCACGAGGCCCAAACACCTCCTATGTCATTTCTTGCACCGATGCGTGTCGTTCGGCAGTCGTGTCCACAAAACTTTGCACTGAAGTTTTTTCCTGACTGCGAGCTTCGAACGGCGAAGGTGCACTGAAGTAATCCATCCTTAACTATGTGTGCACGAAAGAATGGCGCATAAAACGGACCCCGCCCTGGTTACTCAGCCACGTAAAAAAATGCAAGTAGCAAAGTCCCGTGGAAAACGAACCCGACGCCACAGCAGCACAGGGTTCAGAGCTAAGCGCGCTGACGCGTGAGCCACCGTCAATTCATCGCGCGCGGCGTTCCATCGGCGGGCATTCTTTCCTTCCTGCGGCGCGTGCTCCGTCCCCGTGATCTGTAACGGTGCTCGTCGCTTCGCTCGACTCCATGGCGCGCATATTCCCACCTTCCCCCAACCGAAATGGCAGTTCACTTGCCCGAAATGATGAAAGCGGAACCCACCAGTGCCCGATTATAGAAACAAACAGTAGCCGGTTACCGAGATTTGCTGGCAGCAGCCATCATCTCTCGGTATTAATTACGTGGCACGGAATTGGACCGCCACGCTGGAACTGACATCGTAGCATCGTACTTATGGCTTTCGCTGAGTTGCGGAGCATCAGAGTAACTACTAGTCGCCACCTGTTCCTGGTGATAGTAACATTTTACTGACTGAGTGATAGAGCAAGAGAGCACGGCCCTCATACTACGATCATTTCTCTTCTCTCAACACTCAACAGACGCATCTCATGTGTCTAGAGGAAGCAGAGAACTAACGTGTCTCCAAGCACGGTCATTGCTCAATTGGCCATCCGAACAACAAGAAGGATAATGCGAAGATTGCGCTGCACACTCGAGTAAATTGGAACCTTTCGCGCCCGCCCGAGCCCGACACTGCAAGAAAAAAAAAAAAAAAACGTGGCAGCGGCGTGGCAGAGTTCTTTACTGACGAAAGCGCCATTGAGTGACGCGACAATTTCCTGGTTACCCAGAAGCCCGTCATCATCAGCGGGGGTACGTCATCGAATCTTTCGTTTTCTTTGCTTGCCGACTTCACTGAGTCACACTGCTGGAGTTAAGACTGTAATTATAGTTTTCGCTCAAGGTGCTTGCGGGCGTTTTAGCTACTAGATGGACAAAGCAGTCAATTAATCACCACTTTTTTTGCGTGTACAATTAGTCACCACCTTATTGTAGGCAATCTGGTGTGCGTGGAGAAGCCAGAGAACAGTTCTACTGCCTGACTTGCCTCCAAGCACCGTCGTCAATGGTAACGACCTGTCGGGCGTGCACTGACATTTGTGGGCGGGGAAAGATGGCAGAATTCCCTTTTCCGGAGGAACAAATGGAACCTTTGGCGACACTGCAGCAAGAGAAAGGGGCGCATCGAACGAAACGTGTGCCCCCGCTCCATTCCCAGCCGAAAAGCAGAGCACCAGCGCCCACCACCACCACCATTTCCGCAGCAGCCCCAGTATAAATCCTCGCCACCTCCTGTACCTTCTTGCCACACCCAGGACCCAACCAAAACCAAAACCCAAACGCGCCGCACTCCACAACCCGAAAGCAGAGCAGCAGTAGCAACCACGGCCATGGCGCGGCGGACGTCCCTGCCTCTGCCGCTGGCCGTCGCCGTCGCGGCGCTGCTGCTTCTGCATAAACCGGCGTCCTCGTCGGCGAAGGACTCGTGGCTGCACGAGAAGTTCACGACGGAAGGCCACGTCCGGGCCGGCTACGACGCGTCGGGGCGGCAGGTGACGTCGCTGATCCTCGACCATGAGTCCGGCGGCGGCTTCCACTCCAAACAGAAGTACATGTACGGCGAGTTCAGCATCCAGATGAAGCTCGTCCGCGGCAACTCCGCCGGCACCGTCACATCCTTCTACGTAAGTTGGTTATATCTGCAGTTGTTATTCGCTTCTTCTTATTCTCTCAATCCAATCAACTCGAGCAAAGAGCTGACGAAACAGAGCTTGGTTGCAGTTGACGTCCGGCGAGTACCCGGGGCACGACGAGATCGACATGGAGTTCATGGGCAACGCGACGGGCCAACCCATAGTCCTGAGCACCAACGTATGGGCCAACGGCGACGGGCGCAAGGAGCAGCAGTTCAACCTGTGGTTCGACCCGACGGCCGACTTCCACACCTACACCATCATCTGGAACGACAAGTTCGTCATGTTCGTCGTCGACGGCCTCGTGATCCGCGCCTTCAAGCGCCACGCCGACCTCCCGTACCCGGGCGGGAAGCCGATGCAGGTGCACGCCACCATCTGGGACGGCAGCTGGTGGGCCACGCAGCACGGCAAGGTCTCCGTCGACTGGGCCTACGCGCCGTTCCTCGTCTCGTACCGCGGGTACGCCGTCGACGCGTGCATGCCCAACGGCGACGGCAAGCCGTTGAGCTGCCCCAAGGACACGGATCGGTGGATGAAGAGGCAGCCCAGCGACGCCGAGTGGGGCACCATCGCGTGGGCGAGGAGCAAGTTCATGAACTACGATTACTGCCACGACGGGTGGAGGTTCCCCAAGGGCATCCTCCCGCCCGAGTGCTTCCGCAAATGATCTTCTTCCTTCTGATGTTGCATCCATTCTTGGTTTCTTTTTCTTGTTTATGGGATTAGTGGTGATGACAGATGATTAATTGGTGGTTAGCTATATTGGTGGTTAGTATTGGTGTCCATCGATTTGATGGACAGGGCATGTGCCTCCTCTGCCATTTCCTTCCCTCCCCGATGTACATTGCTTCGTCCATCCATGGTGGCTGGCTCTCGATTATTTCTCCTCCTTGGTTACCTCACCCAGCGGCTGGATAAGATACTTAAACAAGGGAATTAAGTACACTACTAGATTCCTGCTGTCACCCTGCGAGACCGATGACATCATCATCACACACAGTAAAAAGCGAGTCGAAAAGTTTCGAATTTGCAAATCGCTGCTGTCAGTCACCTGCGCTGCACGTGACCCGCCGTACCAACCAAACCATACTTTAAACAACGTCGTCATAATGTCATATGGCTTCACCCCTACTACTAGCTAGGACTAGTATTTGAATTCCGGCTTCGTGATTCCCTGCAGCGCCAGTTAAAAAGTGAAACCGAGGCAAAAAAAGTTTCGCCTGGATGCGCGGTTTGGTTTGGATTCCTGCACCGGAATCGTAAACGATGGGGAGTACGACACGGGAGCCGATGCGCTGCAAGCTGGAACCGTGCAACGGACAGCCCGTGTGCGTGCGCGCCTCCCTCTCGAGGCCTCGTACTGCACAAAAGGAGCGGAGCACACAGTTGTTACCTGCCTGTGTTCGTTCAGTCCTGCTCGATCTGTTGCATTGAAGCGAACGAGCGTGCACCACCGTACAAGTAGGCGCGCACCGTCCAGCACTTGCCTGCATTCATCTCATGCAGCAGATCAGCGGCGGAACAACTCGAGCTGGATGCGCCGCTTGCCGAGGTGAGCACCGCCGACCTCGAGACATGAGGTGGGCGCGTGACCGGCCGGGTGTTCTTGTGTTGCTCCCGGGGTGCCTCAAACCACTTCACGTGTTGGTCCTGACCTCAACCTGAGCCCCCAGATGAGGCAGACTTTTGGGGATGCACAAACAGTCAAACTGAGCATCTCCCATACTAGTAGAGCAGTGAACCCCATGTTAAGGGGCCGTTTGGTAGGGCTTCAGCTCCGGCTCCTTCACCGCTTCACTAGAACATCTGCCAAACGGGGTGCTCCGTAAACCACCCGAAGTGGGGAGCTATCGAGAGGCAGCTATGCCGGCTCCCTCCCCATCCACGTCAGCGTCATCCCAAAATGCCCCTGATGCGAGCTCGCTACCAAAAGAACCCCGGCGGCGTGGTCATGCGGCGCGGAGGTCCCAGGCGCGGCGGAGCGGGAGGCCCGTGCGGCGCGGGGAAGGCTCAGGCGCGGCGTCGCGGGAAGCCATGAAGGACGCTCGGTTCCTCTTCCTTCCGCTCAATATCTCGATTTTTTCCTTTTTTCCTGTTTCCCCAATTTGCAAACCCTTGCCGCCAATCCGCAAAATTCACTACTGAAATCATGTGCGAGGCTAAAATTGATTACACCATCATCTTGTGCAACTTCTAAGCTTTCCGTTTTGCTGGTTGCTGGTTCCATTCTATTCAATTCCCACCATCAGCGATCTCCAGAATGGGCGTCTGTATAGGCATGGACTTTCAGTCGGGAGGAAGGAGAAAGGCTCGTGGGCCTTTTGATTTGGTTAATTAAAAAAATTCAAGCAACTACAACCGTTAAACAGAAAATGAAGGCTTCGGGTTGGAGCTTATCCCCCGACCAGGTAAGTGAGGCTTGTTGAAATAATTATAAAAGTATATTAAAAAATAAATATTGATTAAAATATAGTTTCTTGATAATTCATGGATATAAACAATAGAAAAATTGAGATCTTACAATTATTAGATAGCGCTAATCTATTATATATATATTTGACGACAAAAAGGAGCCACCACGTTCGCTCTAAAATGCTAAAAATTTCCACATTAATCCGAGAAAATAAGAAGAGAAAATTACCCACCACTGCTGTTGGGGACTACACCGAAGCCCCCCCGACCCACGCGAAGACCGACAGCCACTGGCGAAGACAGAACGAAGAAGCAGACAGCGCAGGAGCAATACTCGAGTCAAACCATCAGGCTAAGAGCCGTGTTAAGGCAGCCAATGGCATACATGTAAATATGATCACTCTCCCCCTTATAAATATAGAGGAAGATGATCCTGTAATGACATATGTTTCTCGGGCCACGAGCCAAAGGAGGAATCATTTGCACCGCACTAAAACCTCTCTCATCACTCAACCCCTCGCCCGGCACCGCGGGTGAAGGAGTGCTTCGCGTAACAGACTGCAGGGAACCTGAGTAAGAGCACCTTCGTCCGGCACCGCGGACTAGGAAGGAGGGCTTCGCTCCAACCAGAAGGTGACGACGGCGAACAAGGAGGGCTTCGCGAGGTGATCCGAAGGCGTCAACTACCTTCGAGGGCTTCGCCAGAACCAAGACGTTTCAATCAACCGTTGGAGGGCTTTGACACGTCCCACAAAGACCTTCGATCCCCCAACATTTGGCGCCGTCACGCGGGTTGAACCCACGACCACGATCAACATGGCCAAGGCAAAGCCGAGAACAAACGTCAGCGACACACAACGCGCAGAAACCGAAGCCGAAAATGAAAGGCTAGCGAAGGAAGCAGATGTCAGAACAGCAAGAGAACAAGAAGAGCGGGACAAAGCTGCACGAGCAGAAGAAATAGCAAGAGCCGAAGAGGCGGCAAGAAAAGAAGAAGCTCTAAAAGCCATGCAAGTAAACAACGCTGAAACATCTCAAGCAGCAAGCTTCCAGCAGGAGGACGACGAAACACGCAACATAACCGAAAGGCTTCGCACCATAGAGCAAGAAAGAATCGAGAGAGAAAAGAAGTTGTCCATCATCGAAAAGACAGCGAAGCTGAAAAAAGACATGCTCGAAAAAATAGTGCAAGCCCAACAAGAGATCAACGCAATGGATAGTAAGTTAAACAAATACAATGAAGAAATGGAAAACCTGAGGAAGCAAGAACAAGACATGCATCACAAGACTCGCAAACAAACCAAGCACAAGATGGTGTACGAAGTGAGCAGCTCTGGCAAGGACAGCCAGCCATGCATCATCTACAACGAAAATGTTGGGGACTGCACCGAAGCCCCTACCCGACCCACGCGAAGAATAACAGCCAAGGGCGAAGGCAAAACGGAGGAGACAATCAAGCTAACAGCCGTGCTTATACAGCCAATGGCATGTATGTAAATATGATCATTCTTCCCCTTATAAATATGGAGGGAGATGATCCTGGAATGACATCGATTTTTCGGGCCACGAGCCAAAGGAAGAATCATTTGCACCGTTGTTGGCGTCTCTTACGGTCGCGCGGGAAACACGCGACCGCGGGGAGACGCCGGGGGTTATGGAATTGTTCACTTGCACTATTTAACCAAATAATCCACAACTAGTAACAAGTACTAGATATGAATTATAAGGTTTGTCATGTTAAATAGAATATCCGCAAGCGGACGGATAACCCGTTGTAGCATTTCATCCGAGAGTATTCCAGGGTATCGTATTTATATTTTCCCAAAGGAAGACATGGTTGACAAGAGTACTTATGTTCATGGTGTTACAAACGATAAGTGATATAACCACATTCCAATGCAGGGGTAAGGTTTAATAATAATAAGGATAGTGTGACACACACGAAGGCATTCCACTCTCTCTAATAAAAGGCGAGAGACAATCCTAAGCAATGCTAAGTTAGACTAGCGAGCTACTACTCCAAAGGTACAACATTCATATAGCGTGCACAACCTCTACCTATCATCTAGCGTCATGCAAGCACAAGCAAGCGTCTAATGCCTAGGCAACATCGGGAGATCCGGCATACGCAAGGTCTGCCTCGCGACTCCGGCCTATTTATGTACTCCTATGCCGTGCCCGAACGTGGAGGGTTCCTTTGGATGGACAGGGCTGTCACTTCCTGCCACCTACCTCTACAAACCGTGGGACACGCACATACCCAAGGGTGGATAGACTACCCCGGCACCATGCCGGCGTTACTAACCACGACTCTAGATCCCTCGAGGCACCCCCAACCCTTCGGATCGACGGGGTGATAAATCTAGAGCACCTTTGCAGGACAATGAGCCCGATGCCTAAACATGAGAACAACTGGCCTAACTAGCATAAACTAGATAAAAGGGATCAAAACTAGCACTAAGTCATGCATAAGCGTTCGTCGCTCAAGAACGAGCGACGAACGATGAACGATTAAGCAAGTCCAAGATTAATCGATGATCGAGTATGAACGAATGAAGAACGAATGATGAACGAGCATGAACGAACAACGAACGATCATACAAGATCATGATAGAACTAGCAAGCTCATAACAACTATATGAATACTTGTATTCCATAGATTAAATAACAAGTCTTACAAAGAGAGAGGAAGGATACAAGAGCGCTACCCAATTCTCCACAAGACTTTGGGAGCAATAGGGCAGCCCACTACTCAGCCTAGCACTACCTAGAATTGCCTCTAGCTCTAGTGTGAGGAGGAGAGAATGATCCTTGTGTATTGTGTGTCTAGAAGGAGGGGGGGTACCCCTCCTTATATAGGCTTTGAAGGTCGGTAACTTTGAGGCGGTTCCCGAGGTCGGTGGCATTTAATGTAGGGGGAACCGACCTCCAGAGGTCGGTAACAAACCGCCATAGAAAGATGGGCCCAGGGGGCCACCCTGCCAGGTCGGCCGACCTGGCCAGGGGGGGTCGGCCGACCTGTGCCTGGCCCCTCCTGGGCTGGGCTTTGGCAGGTGGCTCCCCCTCTGGGTCTACTTCTCTGGTCCAGGTGCATTTGGCCTTAGTTGTGTTGGACTTTGACGAGATTTGGCCTTTTGTCTTGGATTTGTATTCCCGCGGCGAACGTTGTTTTGTAGAAGTGTTGATTCGTCGCCTTGGGGCATGATTTCACCTGGATTTCTCCCTTATTCCACCTGCACACTAAAATCTAGAGGTACATGTGGAAATAGGTTATTCTTAAATAAAGTGCGTGTAAAGAATGTCCAATCCTTCTTGTTTATTGAGCTAGTTGACGGTCGAAATTGGTCCGTAACGACCGTCAACAACCGTGCTCTGAACTCTCTGATCACCAGACCCCTTCGCCCGGCATCGCGGGAGAAGGAGAGCTTCGCGTAACAGAACTGCAGGGAACCTGAACGAGAACCTCTTCGTCCGGCATCGCGGACCACGAAAGAGGGCTTCGCCCCAGCTAGGAGACAGCAACGACAAGCGAAGAGGGCTTCGCGAAGGGACCCGAAGGCTTCAACGACCTCCGAAGGCTTCGTCAGAACCAAAACATCTCAATCACTCGTAGGAGGGCTTCGACCTGTCTCACCAAGACCTTCGATCCCCCAACATTTGGCGCCGTCCCGCGGTTTGAACCCACGACCACGATCAATATGGCCAACGCAAAGGCAAGAACAAACATCAGCGACACGCACCGAGCAGAAGCCGATGCCGAAAGCGAAAGGCTCGCGAAGGAAGCAGAACTCAGAACGGCGAAAGAGCAAGAAGAGCGAGATAAAACTGCAAGAGTGGAAGAAATAGCAAGGGCCGAAGAGGAGGCAAGAAGACAAGAAGCTCTAAAAGCAGCGCAACCAAACAACGCCGAGACATCTCAAGCAGCAAGCTTTCAACAGGAAGATGACGAAACACGCAACATAACTGAAAGGCTTCGGATGATAGAACAAGAACGAGTCGAAAGAGAAAAGAAACTATCCATCATCGAAAAAACGGCAAAGCTGAAGAAAGATATGCTCGAGAAAATAGTGCAAGCCCAACTGGAGATCAACGAAATGGACAGCAAGCTAAACAAATACAACGAAGAAATGGAAAACCTGAGGAAACAAGAGCAAGAAGCACATCACAAGCCTCGCAAGCAAACCGAGCAAAAAATGGTGTACGAAGTAAGCAGCTCCGGAAAGGACAGCCAGCCATGCGCCATCTACAATGAAAACTCTCCCCTAAGCGAAGAGCTACAGAGCGAACCTTGGCCGGCCAACTTCAAAATGCCGAAGGTAAAGGCGTACCAAGGGAAAACATGCCCAAGAGAGTTCCTTATGTCCTTCGAAGCCGCAGTAGAATCGGGCGGAGGAACAAGCTCAACATACGCCAAAGCTCTAGTCATGGCTGTCGAAGGAGTTGCGAAGACATGGTTTTCCACTCTCGAACCAGGATCCATTAATTCCTGGTCCGAGTTGAGAAGAGAATTCATAAACAACTTTCAGGGTTTCCAAGCATCCGAAATTCATCAAGGAAGGCTATTTTCATGCAAGCAGAAACAAGACGAAGGCTTGAGGAAGTACATGCAAAGGTTCATGGAGATAAAATCAAGAGCGAAAGATGTAGGGGCTTCAACAGTCATTGATGCACTAACAGAAGGCTTGAGGGCTGGCCCCTTCCATTCTGCATTAACTAGAAAGAGACCCAAAACCATCTTCGCACTATTAGACACCTTCGAGAAGTATGCAAGATCAGACGATGAATTCCGAAGGAAAAAAGAAGACGAAAAGAAGCAATCCCAGCTGCTCAAAGATGAGAAGAAGTATAAAGAGGAAAAGGAAGCGAGTCGAAGCAGAAGGCACGACGACAGCAGAGACAATCCAAAAGATCATATCAATCGAAGGGTACACAACCTTGAAAACAGAGAGGAAAGGGGCGATGAAAAGAGGTACGAAGATGATGAAAGAGGGAGAGATCGAAGCGACCAAGAAAAAGACAGCGAAGACAAAAAAGAAAACAATCAGAGAAACAATTCTCGTGCCCCATACTGTGAGCTGCATGGCGAAGGAAAGGGCCATACGACAAAACAGTGCCGAAACCTGCAACAATTCAAACAAAATTGGGCTGCAGAAAGAGAAGCAAAGAGGGCCATCAGGCACACGAGCAATTATCGTGAGAACTGGTCTCAAGGGAACTCAACAACAACATACCCTTCGCACTCTGTAAATCATGTTGTTAGCTATCCAAGAGAAGCTTCGTATCAGGCACAGCAGTACGCTTACTCTCAACCTCAAAGCCTAGCAGCACTGCCACCGCCTCCAGAAACAAACCAGCAAAACAATGGAAGAAGCTCAGAACCTAGCTACACGTCTCAAAGACAAACTATTAACGCTATCTCCGGAGGATCAACTCAGCAGCTAGACTCAAGAAGAGCAAGAAAAGAACACATTCGAAGGGTACATAATGTGACGTCAAGGACTCCGTTTGTCAGAACCAAGTGGTCCCATGTCGACATCACCTTCGGGAAAGAAGACGCAAGAGACCTTGACCAACCACACTCAGACCCACTGGTCATCAAGGCAAACATAAAAGGATTTGATGTACTCAGGATCCTTGTCGATGGAGGAAGCTCAGCTGACATCCTCTTCGCCTCTACATACAGAAAAATGAAGCTAGAAAATGAAACACTGCAACCTGCAGGAATTCCATTGGTCGGCTTCACTGGAAAGGTTATCCAAGCACTAGGAAAAATTAACCTACCAGTTACCTTCGGCGAAGGAGATAACGCAAGAACCGAAGATGTGACCTTCGATGTAGTTGACATTGTTTATCCTTACGATGCAATCTTCGGAAGGGGGTCCATTAACAAGTTCGAAGCAGCCATACATCAGGGCTATCTGTGCATGAAGATTCCTGGTCCCATCTCTGTCATCAGTGTCCTCGGAGACCAACTCCAAGCAAGAAGTATCGAAGAAGGCGAAACACCTGGGAGGAAGAACGTCCACTTTGTCCGAAGGAAGCAAAAGACTTCAGATTTCAAGATCTTCGGACTCGAAAACTCGTCCATGACATATCAGAAATGCATGAGCCGTGTCTACCAAGAGCACCTCTTCGGTAGCACGTGCGATTTCTACATTTAAGAGAACAAAACTTGCGGGGGGTGAACTCTTTTTCCTCACGAGGGTAGCCCTGCGAAGGGTGTGAGGTTTTTTAACGAGGCACCCTCCAAGACTGTAACACAGTTTTTAATTACCTTTTTACCCTCGAAAAAATTCTAGAGCAATTTCCTGGGAAGCGTAGAAGAGCCAAAGCTCAAGAAACGAAGCTTCGAGCTTAAAAACGATATCAGGCAAAAGCCTAGAGAATTCGAAGGTTACACCAATTAAGTATTTGGTGTAGTCTAAGTTTGGATCGATGCATCACAAAGGATGGTACATAGACTCCAGAGAAGAGCCGAAGGGAAAGATAAGCAAAGAAAGCTTAATCTACCCAAGTACAGGCAAACAAAAACCTTCGTACAAATCGCGATCCTTCGCATGAAACGTTCGAATATCAAAGAACGAAAACACGAAAACTTGTGTTCTTCAAAAGAAACACAAGGTCATCGTGCAGAAAGCATTAAGAGCTTCGGAGATATTGAAGAAATCTTTTCTCCGGCAAAGACCTCCGAAAGAATGCTTCAAAAGAAAAGCTTTATTAAGCACAAGCATCAGTTAAGGAGACCCATCATCAGGCTCACGCTTTACAACAAGGCCTAGTTCCAAAAGCATCTCGCATACAATCCTAAATTCATCGAAGTTATATCCATTCGAAGGAGAATAAGGCCTTTGAAATATGGGATCTATTATCCCAGACGAAATCATTCGTTCAACATGCGAAGCCGCATCAAAGGAGGAGGACGAATCCAAAACGTCTCCAGCCTTCTTCTTCTTGGCCACACCCCGATGTGAAGAACTACTACCTCGTGGGCAGCGACCACGAGGCCTTCGTTTATTCCGACCCCGACTCCCTTCGGGAACATCAGCCTCAGGGCGATAAACTCTCCCAATAGCCACAAGGCTACCAGGAGGAAAAGAAAAAGAACTCTCACCTCCCTCAACAGGCGACAAAGGGCTCGAATCACTAGATAAATCAATCCTCGAAGGAGAACTATAAACTTCAATCGAAGGCTCACGGCGAATCAAGCCACCAGAAGAGGGCTCTGGAGTAGCAAACTCGCTCAAAGAAATATCAGACGAAGCCTAAGGTCCAAAAACCAAGCAAAAATTAATCAAAACAACATAAAGTTTATAACAATATTACAACAATTCTCAAGAAGACACAGGTTCGAAGGAATGATATAACCCCTCTCCCGAAGAAGCAAAAAAAAAAAAAAAACTGTTTATACCTCACTCTGAGGCAGACGACCAACAGACTGCACACGATTCCAGAAGGCTTCGTCAAAATGACTGGCGACCTTCAGAAGAGCTTCAACAACAGGACGGGGAGTAGAATCAACAGCTGAAAATTTGAAATCGTCAGAAGCAACCTTCGCCAAAACATTGCTCCCTTCGACATCAAGAGAATGGAGGAAGTCCCGAATAGCCAGATGAACAGCATTGGAAGAAAAGGCCCTGCAAGCCTTCACCATGAAAGGAATGTTGACAGAGAGCCAAGATTGGCGCTGCTCAGTCGAAGCATCCTCAGGGATCTGATCAGGAGTAGTCCCAACTGAAATAAGAGCATCCTGAATATAGCTACAGAGAGAGGACAGGCGAAGCTCTTCAGCCTTAGCAAAAGAAACCGCCTCCTGATCCGCAGCTTCCACTCTTTCGCGAAGGACCTTGTTGGTTTCCAAAGCCTTTACAAGGGACGAATCAAGATCCCCCAGCTGTTTCTCCAGAGAAGCTACCTATTCAACTTGGGCCAAACCACCAAGACACATCATTAGGACCCAAAGGGGGACTCCTTGGTCCAAGCCCATGCATGATATCCCTCCGGCAACTCCACAGTCATCGCAGAATCACACACGATGGAGAAAAGGCCATAATTCAGCCACCTGGACTCTCCCTGGGCTATTGCACCAAGGTCAAACATCATAAGGGACCAAAGGAACACTAGCAAAAGGCCCAAGACCTGAGGAAACAAGAGGGGGTCGGCCGACCTGCCCTTCCCAGGTCGCCCGACCTGCTCTGAAGCCCAACAGGGCCCATCTTTGGCCTGCTGGCAGCCACCGACGTCCTGAAGTCGGTTCCACCTGCAATCAATGCATTAAGGCGGTGGTTAAGGCGGTGGAGGCCTCCCAAACCGACCTACCAAGGCTATAAATAAAGGGGTACCCCCCTCCTCTCAACAAGACACATGACAACACACATTGACACCAAGAGGAATCCATTCTCTAGCATTAGACTAGTCTCTAGGCTGTAGAGGAGTAGAGGGGAGAGTTTGGTAGAGGAGAGGGCTGTCCTCCCTTTGTGAGGACTTAGCCCAATCTTGTATCTTGAGGATACTTGCTAATAATATATTGTTCGTCGTTCGTTCTTCGTTCGTTCGTCGTTCGTTCATCGTTCGTCGTTCGTTCATCGCTCGTTCGTCGTTCATCGTATATCAAGTAAGTATCAAGGTCCACCTCAATAGAATTATCTTCTTTATTCCTTATGACTTATGATTGTACTAGTATGATAGCCATGTGCTTTCTATATGGTTGTTATCTAGTCATGATTGGTTGCTTCATGCTTGACATGCCTTTATTCATTCGTTTATGTCCTTACACTCGATTCATGCATGAAGTGGTGAGACATGCTCGGGCCCATAACTTGTTAATCCGTAGGGTTAGAGTTATGTGCGATATAGATCGTAGCTTGTTAATCCGCAGGGTTAGAGTTACGCATGTCTCACCCATTGACTTGATGATCCGTAGGGTCAGAGTCATGCATGTTCTAGCACTTGATCTGTTGATCCGTCGGGTCAGGATTAGGTGTACTCTTATTCCCGACTTGATGATCCGAAGGGTCAAAGTCCCGTGGGAATCGAGAGTACTATTTAGCAATGTGAGCATGGTGCTTAGGTTGATAAACAGCTTTGGGTGTTTGGTTGTCTGCTTGAACAAGAGAAGGTCTGGCAGCGAGGACTTAATTGCCTTGCTGTCACGTGACCCTAGGACTGGCATAGGGACTTAATAGCCCTAGTGTCACGTGTCCTGGTAGAGGGTTGCCGGTAGGTGGTGACAGTCCTGCTGTGCTTAATCCTCTTTGTTCTACGGTAGATAGCCTTGATTGCCTGGTAGAAGGAATACCGGTAGGTGGTGACAGCCCTGCTGGTTACCCCCCTTGTTCCAGGTTGACATAGAGCTTAGACTTGTATGTGTTGCATGAGCAGGAATATAAGAAGTACATAAGGATCCATCTCGGCTCTCTTCTTAACCCCGCTTAGCCTAGGCTTAGTTCTAGTGTTAGATTGGATTGCTCTGGTTGTGTTGTCACACTACCCCTACCATACTTTTATCCTTACCCCTGTTTAGACCTTGGTACATTATTAGTTATGTGATTATGAACTTTGCTATCTCGTAAACCACCGCCTTCCCTGTGGAAAATACGATACCCTTGAATACTCACGGGTGAAGTGCTACAACGGTATTCTCCGTGCGCTTGCGGATTTATTTGTGACCGTAAGAAATACCAACAAGCATTTCTGGCGCCGTTGCCGGGGAAGGCACTGGTTGAAGAGTCACTAGCATTGTTTATAATTATATTTCTTTTAATTACCACTGTCTAGATAGGTCTACCTTTGCTTTGTTTTCTCTTTATGTGAAAACAGGGTAGTGTACCTCTGGCATTGACCTATCGAGGCAATACACAGAAAATCAAGAAGTAATCTTGAGACGAACAGAACCGCGAGTCACCCATCCTCAAGAATACTCTCGATAGTCAAGCCAGCTACATCCACACCATCAAGCTCAACGCCAATGGCTGAAAAGTTGTTCCAAGAATACTCCGCTGCCGTTGTTGACCGTATGGCACTTGGGCCACACGTCAGCACTGGAGACGGAAACTTCAGACTTAGAGCCAGCCAAATCTACATGATGCAGGCCAATCCATTCCATGGAACGGCCAACGAGGACGCAAGCACCCATCTTCGAAAATTCCTGAAGGTTTGCAAAACTTTGTCCATCAAGGGAGTCAACCAAGATGTCATCCGACTTCGTCTATTTCCCTATTCTCTTGTGGGGGAAGTAAGACAATGGTTCTATGCCAACCCAAGTGTTGCGACTACTTGGGATGATTGCTCTGAAGCGTTCCTCGAGAAATACTCTCCAAGAGGCAAAGCCTATGCCCTTCATGTACAGACTCCAAACTTTTGGAGAGCACAAGAAGAATCCATTCCTAAAGCATGGGAGAAACTTCAAGATTATTTGACAACATGCCCTGATCGTGGAATGGATGATTGGACAATATTGATCAATTTCTACCATGGGTTGACACAACCAGCTCGTGACTATCTTGATTCTCGTGCCGAGGGGAGCATCTTCTCACTTACCGCTGCGGAAGCAACAAAATTAGTTGAGAAGGTAGCTATCGGTGAAGGGTGGAGACCACACCCTCAACAGGAAGAGACGCCTTCCAACATCACCCTAAAAGGGAAGCACAAGGGGAGAAGGCTTCGCACAAGTGCTTTGAAAAGACAGCTACAACCCCAACACGAGAAGTTGTTAGCATCCTCATCTCCGGGATCAAGCACCAAGTCACCAAGCTAAACGCAATGGAGAGAAGTCTTGCTCATTGGACTTAAAACGATGATGCCCTTGCCAAAGGTAAATTGGTAGTTACCTCATATTTGATTTCCATTTCCACATGCATATTTGAATTCCCTCAATTTCATTCATGCATTTCACATGCATATTTGAATTCTCCCTCGACATGCATTTCCATTGTTTGCATGTTTGAATCTTTCCGACTTTTGTTTGGGATTTTTCAAACCACATTACATTTACAGAAATTTCTTTATTTTTGAAAATGAGTTTGAGGCAACCTTTTTTATGGAGAATGTTTTGAGCAAAATTTTGGAGGAATTTTTGGCACAACTCCCTCTGGCTTTCCAACACATAGCCATCATGAGGTTGTCAACCAAAATTGGAATTCATTTCATTATATTTGTTTCCAGAGTGCTTGGTGCCTTCACTTTTCATTCCACTCAAGCACTCTTTTCCAAAATTCTTACTCTTGCAGTTCCCGAGAATTTTCATTGTTTGCCCCAAGTTCAAGAACAAGATCTCCTTGAAAAAAAAAATCTGAGAGAATAAATTTGGTAAAATTTAACTTGAGCCAACCTTTTGGAAAATGCTTTGAGCAAAAGTTTGGATGGAATTTCGGCACAGCCCCCTTGACTTTAAAGCATATAGCCATTGTGGGGCTGTTGACCAAGTTGAACTTCATTTCTTTTTATTTGGATGCAAGGGTGTTTGGATTCTTCAAATTCATCCCTTTCGTACTCAAGCACCCTTAAAACAAAATTCTTGCTCTCGCATTTCCCCAATTTTTCATGATGTTTTGTCTCAAGTTTAAGAAAAAGATTTTCTCTTTTCTTTGGTTCTCTTATTTGCATAGTTGGAGTCTTTCAAAAATAAACTTCTTCGATCTTCAGTCGTCTCCAACTCTTCTTTTTCTTTTTTTCGAAAATCATTCTCAAAGAGAGATAATTTTGAGACAAACCCTTTTGGCTTTTCCTCTCGAAGTTAAGAAAAAGATTTCCCTTTCTCTTCTTTTCTATTTGTTCAATAAATTGAGTTGCGATAAAAAAAGACAGTAAAGATAGTAAAGACTTGTACAGAGTATCACCACCCTGAAGCACAAGCTCATTCTCCACTTGGGGAAAACGAAGCTTCTCTGCAGCAGCAACAAAGGGCGCAGCGGCCCTAGCACTCATGACGAAGGTGTTCGAAGGAACGTCGTCACAAAGAGTCAAACAACCCCCAGCAGCTTCGACTGAATCAAAAGTCATGTCAAAAGGGAGAAACTCTCCAAGCATTGCCTCAAAGACTGAATGTAGGAAAAGATCACCACCTGCTGAGGGGCTGAGAGGCTCACGAAGCGCAGCGTCTGGCTCCGAAGGTAACTGGACCTGGGAACGATCTGTAAGAGGTCTCAGGTTATCAGCAATTTGACGAAGCCCAGCCACACTAAGAGATGAGAGATAACCTTGAACAGAAGCTTCGGCTACCCCTTCGTTATGAACAGGGGCAGGAGGAGGAACACCAAGACCATCATCACAGGTCTTGTCCTGGATCTTAGCCTTCGATCCAGACTTAGCAAGAACAGAATCACCACCCTGGATGGCCTTGTCCTGAATCTTGGCCTTCTCAGCGGCGCTGGTGTCACGAATATCAACTGTAGAAGCAGAAATATCCCTTGCAACAGAAGAAGAGCCCTTCGAAACAACTTTCTTAGGAACAGACTGAGCTTTAGACCCAGAAGAATTACTACCACCATCTTCTGGAATAGAAAACAAATCTAATGCAGAACGAATCACCGGAGGCTTGAAAGCAAAAGAAGGCTTTGCTGAAAGAGAACTCTTCGGCTGACTTGCCGAAGGAACAGCATCACTCAAAGCTGTAGCATTGGCTTCACTAATAGCCTTATCAGAGCAGTCCTTTGACGAAGTCTTATGAGTTTTCAGCTTCTTCTTAGCCTGCTCTTCGCCAGACCTTCGGCTTCCAGACATCTTGAAAAAGAGCGAAGGAAAAAGATCTCCTACCGAAAGGAATTGGAATAGCCAAAAGAAAAGAGACTCGCAAAGTATACGATTGATGAAACAGCGCGCCCACGATGAAGATATATAGAAGGGAAACGATCATCGGGAACTGAAAAGATGTACGGAATGAAAACGACAAGACACGTGTAAGGGTCAGAAAGGCACACGTTGCAGTCATAAACTGACAAAAAATTGATTCTGGTTTTAGTTACACTAATAACACATCACCAATTGAGGGCTAATGTTGGGGACTGCACCGAAGCCCCTACCCGACCCACGCGAAGAATAACAGCCAAGGGCGAAGGCAAAACGGAGGAGACAATCAAGCTAACAGCCGTGCTTATACAGCCAATGGCATGTATGTAAATATGATCATTCTTCCCCTTATAAATATGGAGGGAGATGATCATGGAATGACATCGGTTTTTCGGGCCACGAGCCAAAGGAAGAATCATTTGCACCGTGCTCTGAACTCTCTGATCACCAGACCCCTTCGCCCGGCATCGCGGGAGAAGGAGAGCTTCGCGTAACAGAACTGCAGGGAACCTGAACGAGAACCTCTTCGTCCGGCATCGCGGACCACGAAAGAGGGCTTCGCCCCAGCTAGGAGACAGCAACGACAAGCGAAGAGGGCTTCGCGAAGGGACCCGAAGGCTTCAACGACCTTCGAAGGCTTCGTCAGAACCAAAACATCTCAATCACTCGTAGGAGGGCTTCGACCTGTCTCACCAAGACCTTCGATCCCCCAACAGAAAACTCTCCTTTGAGCGAAGAGCTACAGAGCGAACCTTGGCCGGTCAATTTCAAAATGCCAAAAATAAAGGCATATCAAGGAAAAACATGTCCAAGAGAGTTCCTCATGTCCTTCGAGGCCGCAGTAGAGTCAGGCGGAGGATCAAACTCAACATACGCCAAAGCTCTGGTGATGGCAGTCGAAGGAGTAGCGAAGACATGGTTTTCCACTCTTGAACCAGGATCAATTAATTCTTGGTCCGAATTGAGAAGATAGTTCATAAACAATTTCCAAGACTTCCAAGCATCTGAAATTCATCAGGGAAGGCTATTTTCATGCAAGCAGAAACCAGACGAAGGCTTAAGGGAGTACATGCAGAGGTTCATGGAAATAAAATCAAGAGCAAAAGATGTAGGGGCTTCGACAGTTATTGATGCACTAACGGAAGGCTTGAGGGCTGGTCCTTTCCATTCTGCATTAACAAGGAAGAGACCCAAAACCATCTTCGCACTGTTGGACACCTTCGAGAAATACACGAGATCAGATGATGAGATCCGAAGGAAAAAAGAAGACGAAAAGAAACAATCCCAGCTAGTCAAAGACGAGAAGAAGTATAAAGAAGAAAAGGAAGCGAGTCGAAGCAGAAGGCACGACGATAGCAGAGACAGTTCGAAAGATCATAACAATCGAAGGATACACAACCTCGAAAACAGAGAAGAAAGGGGCGATGAAAAGAGAACCAAAGACGATGAAAGAGGGAAAGAGCGAAGCAACCATGATAGAGACAGCGAAGACAAAAACAGAGAAAACAATCAGAGAAGCAGTTCTCGCGCTCCATACTGCGAGTTGCATGGCGAAGGAAAAGGCCATACAACAAAGTAGTGCCGAAATCTACAACAATTCAAACAGGAATGGACCGCAGAAAGAGAGGCGAAGAAGGCCATCAGACACACGAGTAACTATCGTGAAAACTGGTCTCAAGGGAACCCAATGTCAACATACCCTTCGCACTCTATCAATCATGTTGTCAACTATCCAAGAGAAGCTTCGTATCAGGCGCAGCAGTATGCCTACTCTCAACCTCAAAGCCTGGCAGCGCTGCCACCGCCTCCAGAAATCAACCAGCAAAACAATGGAAGAAGCACAGAAACAAGCTACACATCTCAAAGACAAACTATTAACGCTATCTCCGGAGGATCGACCCAGCAACTAGACTCAAGAAGGGCAAGAAAAGAACACATTCGAAGGGTACATAACGTGACGTCAAGGGCTCCGTTTGTGAAAACTAAGTGGTCCCATGTCCACATCACCTTCGGAAAAGAAGACGCAAGGGACCTTGACCAACCGCACTCAGACCCACTGGTCATCAAGGCAAATATAAAAGGGTTCGATGTACTCAGAATACTGGTCGATGGAGGAAGCTCAGCTGACATCCTCTTCGCCTCTACATATAGAAAGATGAAGCTGGAAAACGAAACACTACAACCTGCAGGAATACCATTGGTCGGCTTCACTGGAAAGGTTATCCAAGCATTGAGAAAAATTAACCTACCAGTTACTTTCGGCGAAGTAGACAACGCAAGAACTGAAGATGTGACCTTCGATGTGGTTGACATTGTTTATCCTTACAATGCAATCTTCGGAAGGGTGTCCATTAACAAGTTTGAAGCAGCCATACATGAGGGCTATCTATGCATGAAGATTTCTGGTCCCATAACTGTGATTAGCGTCCTTGGAGACCAACTCCAAGCAAGAAGTATCGAAGATGGCGAAACCCCTGAAAGGAAGAATGTCCACTTCGTCTGAAGGAAGCAAAAGGCCCCAGTGCTCAAGATCTTCGGACTAGAAAACTTGTCCATGACATATCAGAGATGCATGAGCCGTGTCTACCAAGAACATCTCTTCGGTAGCACGCACGATGGCCATATGTAAAAGAACAAAACTTGCGGGGGGGTGCACTCTTTTTCCTCACGAGGGTAGCCCTACGAAGGGTGTGAGGTTTTTTAACGAGGCACCTTCCAAGACTGTAACACAGTTTTATAATTACTTTTTTACCCTCGAAAAATTCCAGAGCAATTTCCTGGGAGGCGTAGAAGAGCCAAGTCTCAAGAAACGAAGCTTCGAGCTCAAAAACGATATCAGGCAAAAGCCTACAGAATTCGAAGGTTACACCAATTGAGTATTTAGTGTAATCTAAGTTTGGATCGATGTATCACGAGGGATGATACAAAGACTCCAGACAAGTGCCGAAGGGAAAAATGAGCAAAGAAAGCTTAATCTACCCATGTATTGGCAAACAGAAACCTTCGCAAAAGAAAAAACGCGATCCTTCGCATGAAAATGTTCAAATATCAAAGAACGAAAACACGAAAACTTGCGTTCCTCAAAGGAAACACAAGGTCATCGTGCAAGAAGCATTAAAAGCTTCGGATGATATTGAAGAAATCTTCTCTCTGGCAAAGACCTCCGAAAGACTACTTCAAAAGAAAAGCTTTATTAAGCACATACATCAATCAAGGAGAGCCATCGTCAGGCTCACGCTTTACAATAAGGCCCAATTCTAAAAGCATTTCGCATATAATACTAAATTCATCAAAATTATATCCATTCGAAGGAGAATAAGGCCTTTGAAATATGGGATCTATTATCCCAGACGAAATCATTCGCTCAACATGCGAAGCTGCATCGAAGGAGGAAGACGAATCTAAAACGTCCCCTCCCTTCTTCTTCTTGGCTGCACCTCGATGTGAAGAACTACTACCTCGTGGACAGCGACCACGAGGCCTTCGTTTGTTCCGACCACGACTCCCTTCGGGAACATCAGCCTCTGGGCGATAAACTCTCCCAATAGCCACAAGGCTGCCAGGAGGAAAAGAAAAAGAACTTTCACCCCCCTCAACGGGTGACAAAGGACTCGAATCACTAGATAAATCAATCTTCGAAGGAGAACTAAAAACTTCAATTGGAGGCTCACGGCGAATCAAGCCACTAGAAGAAGGCTCTGGAGTCGCAAACTCGCTCAGGGAAACATCAGATGATGAATCCGGAGCAACACATTTCCCCGAAACCAAGTCAGAAGAAGCCTTCGGAGTAGCAAACTTGCTCAAAGAAATATCAAACGAAGCCTAAGGTCCAAAAACCAAGCAAAAATTAATCAAAACAACATAAAGTTTACAACAATATTACAACAATTCTCAACAAGATACAAGTTCGAATGATATAACCCCTCTCTCGAAGCAAAAATAAATTGTTTATACCTCACTCTGAGGCAGACGACCGACAGTCTGCACCCGGTTCCAGAAGGATTCGTCAAAATGACTGGCAACCTTCAGGAGAGCTTCAACCACAGGACGGGGAGTAGAATCAACAGCTAAAAACTTGAAGTCGTCAGAAGCAACCTTCGCCAAAGCATTGCTCCCTTCGACATCAAGAGAATGGAGGAGATCCCGAATAGCCAGATGAACGGCATTGGTGGAGAAGGCCCTGCAAGCTTTCACCACGAAAGGAATATTGATAGATAGCCAAGACTGACGCTGCTCAGTCGAAGCGTTCTCAGGGATCTGGTCAGGAATAGTTCCAACCGAGATAAGAGCATCCTGAATGTGGCTGCAAAGAGAAGACAGGCGAAGCTCTTCAGCCTTAGCAAAAGAAGCCGCCTCCTGATCCGCGGTTTCAACTTTTCCGCGAAGGACATTGTTGGCTTCCAAAGCCTCCGCAAGGGACGAATCAAGATCCTCCAGCTGTTTCTCTAGAGAAGCCACCTTCGCCTTAAAATCTTCAGTGGATTTGACGAGGGTCTCCTTCTCAACAGAGAGATCTACCACACGTTTTTCACTAAGAGCAAGAGCATCTTCTTTCTCCTTGATCTTAGATTCAAGAGTTGAAAGATCCTTGCGAAGCCGGTCCCGATCAGCCCTCGCCAGAGTCAGCTCATTAAACTGGCGAAGGGAAGCTTGGGTAATAGCAAGCGACTGACGAAAACAAGAGCGAAGTTAGAAAAACAAGCAACTGAGAAAAAACAAAAATTAAAACTGCTTACCTTCATCTGCGAAGATAGTAAAGACTTGTACAGAGTATCACCACCCTGAAGTACGAGCTCATTCTCCACTTGGGGAAAACGAAGCCTCTCTGCAGCAGCAACAAAGGGCGCAGCGGCCCTAGCACTCATAATGAAGGTGTTCGAAGGCACGTCGTCACAAAGAGTTAAAGAACCCCCAGTAGCTTCGACTGAATCAAAATTCATGTCAAAAGGGAGAAACTCTCCAAGCATTGCTTCAAAGACTGAGTGTAGGAAAAGATCACCACCTGCTGAGCTAAGGGGCTCACGAAGCACAACACCCTTGGAAGCCTTGTCCTGAATCTTAGCCTTCGATCCGGACTTAGCAAGAACAGAATCAGCGCCCTTGGAAGCCTTGTCCTGAATCTTGGCTTTCTCAGCGGCACTGGCCTCACGAACGTCAACTGTAGAAGCAGAAATATCCTTTGCAACAGAAGAAGAGCCCTTCGAAACGACTTTCTTAGGAACAGACTGAGCTTTAGACCCAGAAGAATTACTACCCCCATCCTCCGGAATAGAGAACAAATCTAATGCAGAACGAATCACCGAAGGCTTGAAAGCAAAAGACGGCTTCGCTGAATGTGAAGTCTTCGGCTGATTCACCGAAGGAACAGCAGCACTCAAAGCCGTAACATTAGCTTCGCTGATAGCCTTATCGGAGCAGTCCTTCGACGAGGTCTTGTGAGTTTTCAGCTTCTTCTTAGCTTGCTCTTCGCTAGACCTTCGGCTACCAGACATCTTGAAAAAGAACGAAGGAAAGGGATCTCCTACTGCGAAAGGAATTGAAATAGCCAAAGGAAAGAAGACGCGCAAAGCATGCGATTGAAGGAACAGCGCGCCCACGATGAAGATATATAGAAGGGAAGAGACTATCGGGAACGGAAAAGAAGTACGGAATGAAAACGACAAGACACGTGTATGGGTCAGAAAGGCGCACGTTGCAGTCATAAATTGATAAATAAAATTGCTTCTGGTTTTAGTTACACTAATAACACATCACCAATTGAGGGCAAATGTTGGGGACTACACCGAAGCCCCCCTGACCCACGCGAAGACCGACAGCCACTGGCGAAGACAGAACGAAGAAGCAGACAGCGCAGGAGCAATACTCGAGTCAAACCATCAGGCTAAGAGCCGTGCTAAGGCAGCCAATAGCATACATGTAAATATGATCACTCTCCCCCTTATAAATATGGAGGGAGATGATCCTGTAATGATATCTGTTTCTCGGGCCACGAGCCAAAGGAGGAATCATTCGCACCGCACTAAAACCTCTCTCATCACTCAACCCCTTCGCCCGGCACCGCGGGTGAAGGAGTGCTTCGCGTAACAGACTGCAGGGAACCTGAGTAAGAGCACCTTCGTCCGGCACCGCGGACTAGGAAGGAGGGCTTCGCTCCAACCAGAAGGTGACGACGACGAACAAGGAGGGCTTCGCGAGGTGATCCGAAGGCGTCAACTACCTTCGAGGGCTTCGCCAGAACCAGGACGTTTCAATCAACCGTTGGAGGGCTTCGACACGTCCCACAAAGACCTTCGATCCCCCAACAACTGCCATTATGAAAAAATTAGTCACAAAACCCCCTACAAATATTTATAAAAAAGCTAAATTCGGAATAATAGAAAATAGTCAAAAATACCCTCACACATATTTCTAAATTACCCACCATGCCATTTTGAGTTAAAAAATTCTAAATTCGAAATAATAAAAAATAGACAAAAGTACCCTTCACATCTATTTCTAAATTACACACCATGCCATTATGAGTAAAAAAATTAATTAACTAAATTCGGTAATAAAAATAGCCAAAAATACCCATTACGGCTATTTCTAAATTACCCACCATGCCATTATGAGTCCAGAAAATAAATTCTAAATAATAAAAAATAGCCAAAAATATCCCTAATTCCTATTTTTATTTTACCCACCATACTAAGTTTACATGCAATGCACCTTTTATTAGAATCCAAAGTCTTCCTTCACCGAGATATAATTTAAGTGAAACATGAGTTGCTTTGCATTAATTATTTTCTAAATATGTAATGTCTTAATGGTTAAACACAAATAATATTTTTCTTCAATAGGTAAATAGGTAACAAACATGCGTATGCGTGTCAATAAAAAAAGAAAACAAAAAAAAAAAATTGATAAAGTGTAAAGATCACTTTTAAGGTGACAATATTATAGAAATTTAAGATCATACACCCATAACGTTTGAAATATAATCCCAATATATAAACATATATATGGTTAAAGTTTGGATGACCTTAAGCAACCATAACGATCTACGAGGATGCACGATCCATCTGCTTACATAGTATCACGATAATCGTTGGAAGCGCTAAGTAGACCTCTTTAGTGTAAAGTCATATATCTACGAGAAGCATATATAGTTCAGTCTTCAAGGGAACATATAGGTATGCGTAACCGCGAGTGACATGGGGCTAGCTTGATCAAGACTGATGGAGCTATTGAGCCACAGTTACTATATGCTATACATCCATATGTACACTTGAGTGATGTGATTGACGTTCAAACACAAAAACATCATATGACAATACAATTAACAAAGTGTCTTAATGGTGATATGAGGAGACAACTTAGATGTCGTGGTGGATGGATTCATATTATAAAGCATGGAACAAGCATTTATTATTAGATCACTTATGTGCTTCATATCAATGGAAACAAAAGACAAGACTATCAAATTGAATATAAAAATAATTATGAAAAGCCCAAAATATTCAGCCAAAGTGTCTTGGTTTAATAAAAGATACATACATGTTATGATTGCGTTCATATCATATCTATTATTTTATATTGTTCCCTTGATTTATCTTTTATTTTAGCCCTTACACAATATTTATATGTTCACTATTTTCGACCATGTATCTTTGTCGGCCAATTACTTCAATATGTCATTTAGAAAAATGATGACTCATCACACACTCAAATTGATAGAGTCGGTGAGCAATTTCTTCAATTAATTTTTGCTATGTTAGGAATGTATTACTATAAAAATAATAATAACAAACCATGTTCAAAATCCTGCAATATAAAAATAATTTAAATAGTTTAACAAATCTAGCCGCGCAAATGCGCGGGCAGCCATCCTAGTTATTGGTAAAACATGAATTGCATTTATACAATCAAGCCTTATGACCAAGGGTATTATAGACAATTGTATTTTTCTTTTATTTTTGCAAATTAGGAGAAGCCGCTAGAGAAGCTGCTTTGTCAAACGTTTCAGACACAACGACAGCCAGAGCCGGCACAGCTGTTTTTCAGAGAAGCCACAGCTACAGCCGGAGCTAGCACAGCCAGAGCTCTACCAAACAGGCCCTAAGTTAGTAGTACGAAGTACTCCATTAATGAAAATAGCGTCACAGTTTGCGTACTTTGATTGGTTACATCTCACAACCATCGCAAAACAAACGAGCAAACGCAACTCAAGCGGGACACCATCTCGAATGCATCTTTGTTCAAGAAAACGCTGATGCTTTGAAGTTGAAGGGCTGAGGATACAGAGCAAGGCGGTGCACTCCCAACCCAACGGTTACTGGTACTAGTACCAGTGTCCTAGTCTTGTCAACTGAAGGCGAGATATCAAGGTGGCGTTGCTTCTTTCAGTCCTGGTACAACTGAGATACAAATACGTGGAACGGCATTGATTAGGACCAGAGGGACTTGGTCAGGTCTGGTTGTTAACCAAACTGGTTCGGGTTTGGGCCAGTGGAGGAGAGAATTGTTCGCTAAAACAACGGACTTGTTCGCTTGATTGTTCTGCGGCGTCCGTCGTGGAGAGGGTATTATAGACAATTGTATTTTTCTCCTGCCGTGGGGAGCGTCGTCCGTCGTGGAGGGACGGCAGGAGAGCAGCCGCCACACGATTCAGGAGAAGCTGAGAGACTATTGGATTGTTGGGCAACGTTAATATACAAGGCCTGGTCCGGACCCGCTGAGACATATGGGTCTTCTTTTTTTTTTACTCGAAAACATATGGGTCTTGAAGAGTAATGGAACATGTTGGGCTACACTATCAGGCTTGAGCCCGATCATATGTTTCATTGTTTCGTGCCAGGTCTTAGAATTTATTTTTCGATGGGTCGGGTCGAATTTGTCAGTTCAGGTTTGGTGCTTCAGGACCCAGAGATTTATTACTTTTGCATATTTACGGTTGCACTACAATTTTTGGAAGTGACTACTTGTTAGCTAAATTTTTGTTTGGATTTAAGTCAATTTTTCTGACAAATAGAATCAAAACACGTAGCTTGGTTTCGTAACACATGCTAGAACTTGACTGAATTCTCTTCCCATTTCAGTCACTTCCCTTTTTTAGGAGCATCTAGGTTTTACTAGTTACATATCAGTCACTTTTTCTTTCACGCGGACATAACCAAGTAGTAGATGGCTGGCACCCAATTTTTTTATTAACATTAGCCGGAATGCCAGTGTTCCAAATAGGGTAACATATAGGCTGAAGCGGTGAAAAAAATTTCGGCCGAAATTTCGGTTTACCGGCCATGAACGATAAAAAGACATGCCGGGCTAAATATTTCGGCCCAGTTTGAAATTTTTTTAGGTCCATCAGAGCCCACACGGCCCATTTATTCTTCTCCATGTGATTAAAAGTGCAAATGAAACCGTAGCCGCCGTAAAATTTATTTCTCTCTCCTCTTTGTTCTCGTGTCCAGCCGGCGAATCTCTCACTTCCTTTCACCTCTCCACGCCGATTCGGCCATGGATTGTGCCCCGGGCCCCGGGTCCCCGACGGGCGTGGCATTGGTTGTGTAGGACGCACAGGCCGTCCTGATGGCCGCGCGAGAGCAGCTGGTGCCAGTGGGAATAAGTGGAGCGTCGGGGGTGACGGTGACGGCAGGAATGAGATGAATGTCGGAGGGAATTGGGGGCAATGGTGATGCTATAACAGGTACTGGTCGCTGCATTTGCTATTGAGATGGACTGATTTTTGATTTGCGATTGCTGCACTGATTTTCCTTGTGCGAGTGATTAGGCTTAATTTATAGGGAGCGATAATACTGTAAGTTGCTCTGATTACAAACGTTTCCAAAGATTGATTTTGTTCTAACTACATCTTCGATTCATGCTACAGGTAGCAGGAACTAGGATTGCACCAGAAATCTGCGGGATTTGGCCTGGCAATCAAGGAATAACTTTTGGACATTGACTAGTTAGTTCTTAACCTGGACTGGTTGTTTGGAGGCTCGAACTAGTATAATTTTGATGTCCTGAAGCCTTGTTAGACCAAGGTAGGCTAATCGCACAAATTGCAAGCATGTTAGGCTCCTCCTGTTTTCCATCGCCACAATTTCACCGAAATTCGCCGAATTTCGTTCCAAGTTTTCGGATTTTTTCAGTCCAAATTTGGACAAATTTTGGTCAAATTCAAAAATTCGTTTGATACTTTTTGGCCCGAAATTTCGGAAAATCGGCGAATTTTGTTTTTATCTCTGGGTTCCGAATTTTTTTGAAACAGATAACCTGAACACTGGGCTGAAGCATACATATGCATTTCAGCTATAGATTTGTGAAGGAGAAATGACAACTCAACAAACACATCAATACATTGAAGTATGCATCGCAAATACCTGACAGGAGCGAGCCTGCTGATAAGATAAAATAGACATTTTATGGAAGAACGTAATTTTAGCTTGAACAAAATAGGTGGTATTAATTACAAAGTGCAATTAATAGGAAACACATACAATAATAGGAGGTTAAATAATTTATTAGATGCTTCAAACTAACTAATGGTTATTAAGATGATATAAAAGATGAAGACAACAACTCCTGAAGTTGTTAAAATAAGTTTGCATATTTAAGCTATTCATATATATTGTTTAATAAAGCCACATCAAACATATACATTCACAATTTTTAATTTTATATCAAATATTGTTAACTGAAGTTTACAAGCTCCATGGGTTTAAACAAATTAGATAAATCCAAATTACCATAATTCAATTATGAGAGGAAAAAGATAAAAGAATTAGAAACACAAAACAGAAAATAAAAAGAAAAAGGAAATATGTCAAAGAACTTAAATGGATTGTAAAAATAACAAGTGCAGAATCAGCCCATGGCAGGAGACAACCCTAGTCCTACACTGCATCTTTAAGTTGAATCATGAACATTGTTTGCTTTGGCCTTCAAAAATTCAGAAGTAGTTAGGGCCATTATACCTTTCATGCCAACAAACAAAATGATCGGATTGTATCTACCGCTTTTATTCTATTCTCGATGGGCAAGGTTATATATAAATTAAAAGGTTAATTATATATCAGCCACAACTCCATGTGGGTCTAAGTATCTCGGAAGAGGATTGTTGCGCCAAGTTTTGATCCATCTATTTAATCAGTCAACTTAACAACTTTAACTTTCCCATCACATATTCAAATTGTCTTATTGTATTAATAACTATTGCAACTTGTGATAATGATTATATTGTTTTCTATTGTATTTTTTGTATTAAAAAACTACTTGTTTGATATTCTTTGACTTCTGTCATAATTATCAAACGAGGTAAGCTAGCAGGGTTTATGACTAAATGAGAGGAGTGTTCCATATTAATTTCATAATAAATGACTAAACAATTTAGGTTACAATATTTAAACTTGTGTTTTGCATAATAGTATTCAAAATAGGAATGCGATCATGTAATTTGATGGGCAACTCTTTGTCACGGATTTGAGTGCCATGTAGAACTATACAAGCTGGTACTCCTATATATCTGGTGTTGCGGCTACTACTAGAGAGAAATCTATAATCTACTCTTTCTTTATAAGTCCAACCGACTAAGTATCATTGATTGCTATTTCTCTCAATCCTCATACAGCCACATCACCTCAATTGTTTGGTCCGTCCGATCCAACAAGGTGATTTCTTCCAGCCGTTAGATCCGTTGCATGTCCAAGCATATTGCTAGCTACTCACCTGATCATCACCACGCCTATGCTGCTTACAATCAAATGGACGTACACCTATGCTCCTTAACTACACATCTAATGGACCCATTATGTTCCACAAATTTCCCTACCTTCAATGTTTCAACATGTAACTGGCAGCGTAGAGGCAATGAACCAAGCATTTTCTGTCATTTATTTGGTCTAATATCTTTTGGCGTCCGTTTCAGAGTTTCTGCATGCATGCAGTTGCACCAACAAAAGGCCTCCATGTTTGCCTGTTTTTTTCCGGGCGTTTGTCGTCTCCTCTTCCTCAATTCCGTCCCTCCCCTGTCAATGCATACATTGTCTAATTAGTACTAATTCAATTGCATACGTTTCCTTTTTTGTTATACTTTTATAATCTGGTAACTGAGGGACATTTAAAAACAGACGAACATTGCCATGGTTTTTCATCTATACCCAAGACCACCATGCCTTTGTCCAGACATCAGGCGATGCACCCCACCTGTGCGATTAATCCTCCCGCCATGAATCTTGGCTGCGGCAAAAAATGACGCCACTACTCACCATCCTGAGTTTAATGGCATAATTACTCTTGATTTCCTCTCCCACGTAGTAGTAGCATATATATATGCCCCTCTAACCTGTCCCCAACGATCAGACGATTAGAGTGCCTAATCCTTCCATTTCCCCTGCTAATTTTGTTGGAGATGCATGGTGGTGGACCGATGGTTATATACACCCACGACTCTTGATTCATCAATGGACCGCTGCCTCAACCAATGATTCTCTTTGGCAGGTCGGCAGTAATGTTTTCTGCAACAACATGTAATTATGCTCCCATCCATGCTTGCTCCTGTTTCTGAAGGAGATCGTTGCATCTCCTCGCTCTGCAGGTTGTAGCAAATCAGTGCTGGTGGCCATAGCAATCTGAGATCGGCAAACGCACCAAAGCTGCCAGCAAGCCAGCAAACCTCCACCAGCAAACATCTCATTTTGGTACAATTCTCTCCCTCTGGATGCATGTCATGTTTCAGACAGAACTACTCAATATCATATTGTGTTCTTGCCTCAATTCTTCTGTATATAATATATAAGCATGTCAATTATGATACTTACCTTGAAATTTTATTGTTTACAGGAACAAATTGTGCGGACTATTTGTTGCTCGCAAATGAAAGTATATTATCTCCGATTCTCAGTTCACTTCACTTCAGTTCCTTTGCTGACATAGTAGTCTATCTAATCCAGCATTCTTATTTTGTCTCATGTACTGATGTACGCAGATGCCTGTCTATTAAAAGTTGTCTTTGCTTGATCCACAACTTACTTAGGAGATGAATCATTGTTCACAGGTTTACTCAGGGATGAATAAGTCCGTAACATCTCATTTTGGTACAATTCCCGGCTGGGTGTGATCTGACCGAAGGTTTGGCCAGTCGTAAATATTCAGAGTGGTATATGGAAATTTATGTATCAGCTAGCTGCCTTGAATCCTGCACTGCTTCTCACACTTAAATTGGTCAAGCTTCCAATATCCTAATGTCCATGAGTTAAAAGAAAAATTAGATCACTCCTTTTGCTTCAATTTCCATCTATCCATTTACATTTTCTTTCGAGCAATCATTTGCATTCTTTATTATCATATAGTTTGTGATTATCAATCCGATCTTTATATTTTATTAACATTTCATTTTTTACTTATCATCACATAAATACAAAAACAACAATCTTACCCCCTAATGTTCCTAAATTACATAATGCTTTCCAATGTAATAATTTTCTTTATTAATATTTGTATCTTTTTATCTGAAATTTTGCCTAAAATTCTCGCAGCATCGCGCGGGGAATTCAACTAGTATCTATAAAGGTCAGACCCTACTATCTATCACTAATATTTCTAAAGCTCAATCCTCGTGAAGCCACGTCACTCGAAAAAAGGTGCATACAAAACTGCCACACATGCAACTGCTGTCACTATTTGAAAATAAATCCTCGCCATCAACTTCAGCATTTTATTAAGCACAATTAGCAAATTCTTGCCATCAACTTACGCATTTTATTAAGCACAATTAGCTACAGTTAGTAACGCCTCCTTGTTGTCTTTTAATTCCTAACCGTGAATGTCTTCATCAGGCGTTTCCTCCCAAAGACCCATGTCAATGTCTTTTAATATCTTTCATGGCCCTTGCTAACCCATGAAGCCAGCCGAGCAGTCGTGTTGATTATGATAGTCGGTCCATGGGTCCTAATGCTATATTTATCTCCTCAGTAGGAAGAAATTCATAGTTGCACATCTTACCACTCTCCACATGTCTTCTTCCATTTTTTGGCGGACAATGGGTGTTTCTATGGCCATGGCTAGAATGTGTAGAGTGAGATGGCCATGATTGGCAGTTATCCCTTTCCATGGAATTCAGGCATAATCCTTGGGCTCCTCACCTTGCTGCGACAACATCCGATACAAGAGGTTATCCTCACCTTGCATATGAGTGGTTATGGCGATTCCTATAGTCCTTCCAAGTATGCTTCGGTGTTTCTTTTTTTTTTCACAGCCACTTATTTCTTCGGCCAGGTACATTGCATTCACATGATGGCATTGTTTTTTCTTTCTTTTCATACATGTTGGTGCTATCCAAAATGCAAAATATCTAAACTGGCTTATTGTTCTAATTCAACATCCTGCTAATGTCTTTATAATCTGAGCAGGAAAGATGCATTTGCCAAATGTCATAGCCCGTGATTGATTCTATCGAATCCATTTAAAGTAGTAGAGAGTTGCAGATGAATGAATATTATGCTGTGTAAATATCTATCACATTACTTATTCCTCCAATTTACGGTGTTTCATGAAGAAAATCTCATTGCTAAAACTCTGCATCTCATTCTTACTCCGGGTACGACTAATTATTTTAGCTGGATGTTCTTATATTATCTCATCAATTGGAAAGTTCATTTGACGCCATCTCTTCTTTAATGTACAGAGTCGATTCTTGTGGTAGGTGTATAATTAATGAAGAGAAGGCGTACCCATGTAATCTTTGTATATGAAGAGAAAAAATAAGCATGCAGTTATTGTTGAAAAGAAACATCACTGATTATTCCCTGTACAAGAAGCATATATGCGAGCATGCTTCATAGCCTCAAAATAAAAACATGAGAACTAAATCTCCAGTAATTTCCTCCACATACTGCAGCTATATCTGTGAAATAGGGAAAAAAAATTGCTCCGGTGCCGGCCGCTACTCCAGTATCAATAAAACTATGGGATTTATGTAACCTTTAAATTGGTTAAGCGTTTCAGCTCTACTTTTCATATGATGTACCAAATTCCTCAGTATTTCATCAACATTTAATTTCATGTTGTGAGCAATATTTCTCAATTCTTTAGTTACCCATAAAGCATTAATACCATTTTTAAACTATAATCTATGCAAATGTCCCGCAGCAAAGCGCGGGGTATCCAACTAGTTTACTCATGGTTATCAATGCAGGCAATTTTTTCTAGGTGTCCTATGTATTTATTATGATTGATAGTATGCATTTTTGCTACTCCAAAGTGCAGTTACTCTCACGTTAATATCTCACAACCTAGAGATATCTTAGCTAACGAAGAGTATGCACATGGAATACATGTGTTCATACTATATGTTGGATATCTCGCTTGAGTATGTGAGCAAACATCGAGTGTGGACCTACTCATTATTTATGCCTATTACGAGGTATTTCATAATATTTAAAATAAAATATTATGTTGCATAATTTTTCAGGGTGGGCTTGCTTGTATCTTAGAAGCATTATGTAAACAAGTGTAAACGAATGTGGTGTTTCGATGTTGGGAGAAACTGCACTTATAGTACAATATAATGGATTTTCCCGTGCTTTTGTAAGTCACGAGACGGTTGCTAAAGGATTGGAAAATGTGAGATGGTTAGAATGTCTGCAGCGAGTACCAACAACGAATTAAATTAACCAGTACAGGAAGTGCACCTCACCAACAACCCCGATGAGATTACTTGGAGATTTTCGGCAAATGGTACATAATCAACCAAATCAGCATATTCAATCAGATTTGCCAGATCCTTCACTGACCATGACTGGACCCCGTCTATAGAAAAGGTGGAGAACAAATGCAAATTCCTCAGTTGGCTCATTCTGCAAAATAAGGTACGAATGGCGGATCGCATCATCAATAATGTACCGCCGGGAAACTACGCCAACTGAGGAGGACATGGTGGGAGTTCATGATCGGAACAAAAGACGATCCTATGGCGGCACACCGGACCCAGGCAGTCATCTACATTTCCTGGAACCTATGGGGACCGAAAGGTGCCAGCGTGTTTTTTACAACAAGGCCATGATTGCAGCACAATTTGCAGCAGTCATCCGGCATGGCATTCGGAGTGGACTCGCTATATATATGAGGAGGGGTCTACTGAACGCTGAACGTTACCGCTTGTATATATTTTGGTTTCCATATATATTTCCGTCCGGCGAGAGCGCGAATACGTGTTTCCTCCCAAGGAACAGCTAGCGCGTTCCGGCCGAGACCAACCTCCCGCACCGCCCCATCCCAACCCTGTACACGGAGACGAGAAGCAGCTCGCCGCCGCACTCCACCCGGTGAGTCTCAACAAAGCGCTTCCCGATGCCGGGGACCACACCGAGCCGGGGATTTGAGTTAGATGCGTCAAGACGTGCTTGAGCGGGATGACCGCAGGCGTGTCCCCGTCGACCTCACAGACCCAGTGGCCCGGGCGGCAAAGGCACCTGTGTGATCATGAAACGGGGACGACGCTGCAATGGTCGGATCCGGAGCACGGGAGGGCCGGGCAGGTAGAGGAAACCGGGACGGGCCTTAAACCGGCAACGCAACGGCGACGGGCGAATGAGCAGACGCGCCGGCACCTACTGGCCAGAACAAAGGAAATGAACGGCATGGCGCGATGCGATTGAAACGAAGCTGGGCCGAGCGCTCTGCAAGTACGTGGAACGGCAATTTGGACTGGAGAGATTAGTAGGAGGGCCCATCTGGTGGTTAACTGAAGTTGGCAGGTTTGGACAGAATAAAAATCCATGTGTCTGTAATGCTTATCTCCTCAATTTTAGCCACAAGTATGGCTTGCCAATCAACGTTGGCTCATGAAATTCAATATTTTTTTTGAGACGATGAAATTCAACATTAGACACTGCAGAATGAATGGATGGATTTGTTTTTCTTCAAAATAGAATATGATATGAATGGCATGTGGGCCGGAAACGTAACAGAGCCTGCCTGCCCCTCGAATGAGGGGAATTTGAGGATTTAGGACTTTCCCGGATGGGCTTCGCCCGAATAGACCTCTCCTGAGCGTGTTTGCTGAAATAGGACTGGCCCAACAATCATCTTTGCTCAAATAGGACTCCGGGCCATTTTTCAGCCATCTTGCGTCACTTTTGAGTGCTGTGACGTGGCAAACAATTTCAAATTACCAAGTTTACCCCTGTTCGAATTTCGCCTGGACGAAAGCGTCCTCGAGGACGTGGTTTATATTTGCCGAGGCTGTGCAGCAGCATACACACTGCCCCTGGCACGAGCTGCTGCAGCATACACCCCCGGCCGCGGCGGCGGTCTAGGCGCACGCGGTGATCAGCGCCGGCAGTGAGGTAGTTTGTCCCCTCCCTGCCTCCATCTCTCCCCAGTCTCCACTTCCTCTCCTCTGCTCCTCCTCCTAACAGGTGTCATTTGCATGAAACTCATGGCAGTGAAGGGAGGCCGGCGTCGTGGTGGCCGTCCGTCGTTGCTGGTCCTGGATTTCCACCAAGATTTGCAGCGGTTTAAAAGGTAAGATTCAACAAATAATCGGATCCTTGGATGCTATTTCTTGTTTTCATGCCTTTCTTCTTTTTGTTGCATTTCTTGGTCTCACGAATTTGTGGTCATGGGATAGAGCATGGCAATCTTGCAATGGATTCTTGGTCTCAACTCTTTTGTTTACCTTTCTTGGTTTTCTTTCATTTTTGGTTGGCGCCAATTTGTGGTCTACAACAATGGATAGAGCATGGCAATCTAGCACTGGTTTCTCCGGAGGAACCACATTTCATTCTTTATTTGCACTTTTCTTTGATTTTCTTCGTTCCCGGTCTTTCTGTTGTATAACAGATTTCTTTTGTACTGTAAACAGTTTCAAGGTTTTGTCCCCCGGTGTGATTGATTTGGTGGTGTAGCATGTCGTTCCTGTGCAACACGCCTCCAGGGTGAGGAATATTTCTCGTTTTCCCCAGATTTGTTCGTTTAGTACTCCGTTGTGGTCGTAGGACACATATTTATCTGGAGTATACCGCCAGAATGTAGTGTAAGCCCTACATTTTTTTAGCGTATATGACGTCCTCATGCACAAAATACTGATTTCCCGCCGAAGGAATGGGATGATATATTTGCAGTGTAATGTACGCAAAATAAATAGTGTAGACTCAAAAGTGTACGTTGTAAGCTAGATGCACGAATTTCTAGTTCATTGTACTATACTAAAACAATTTGTGTAGACCTTATGGTGTCGGTCGATGTACATTTCAGTGTATAGCGTGTACCATTGCACTGCAGAACTTTTGTCACACGAGTAAACGGTTCGGTATTCCCCACGTACCACCTCGTTATACACTGATTCCGCCAATTATTTATGCACACCGTTTTTTATTCTTTTTGTTTCGGTATTGGTCAAACAGTGTCATTTGGGGCTTACGTACACATTTGCGGCGGCTATAGGAACACTTTTCTTGAACCGATGCATCCATTTTGTCTTCGATTTGCATACATACACATTTGAATATGTCGTAGGACCGATGGGTGTATATGGTAATGACCCAGAATCCATGTTTGTTCTGAGTGCAGGAAGAAACCGCCGAAGGGCACATACAGAATTCTTCTGGGTGTCAGAGTAGTTGCCGATGGGGAAAAGTTTGTGAGGTCAAGATACGAGTTTCTCGCCGATGACCTGTGTACTTTCGAGACTCTGAAAGAAGAGACTGACAAGAGGATAACATTGGAACCCAGTCAAAAATATGAGTTTTGGGTAAAGAATAGAGATAGTGGAGATCTGGAGTTGGTGCGCGGCACCGGAGACTTGCAGATGTTATTTGTGGAAAGATTTGAAACTAGAAATGTGCCCTTGCTCGTCGAAATTGTAGAGAAAGAGGTAGCAAAGCCTGTGAGCACCACGAAGACAAAGAGGGTGAGAAAGGTGTATGCTGCCAAGGAAGGCAAAGAGGTAAAGAGGCACACGAGGGCAGCATCAGCCGCAGCGAAGAGGGCAGCATCAGCACCAGAGCAGAGGACACCAGCATCATCAGTGGCAGTGGCAGAGCCGAGGCGTAGCTCCAGCTTGGATGATTTGTACACTATTAATTTGACGACCAAGGAAGTACTGATTGATGGGGATTGTTCAGAGTCTGTTAGGAAACTACATCAGTTTTTTTGTTTAAGATCCTCTAGTTTTGAGGAGCTGCAAGATCAAATTGCCGTTCAGGTGAGATTGAAGGAGAATAAAAAAACTGAGCTTTGGGCACTAGTGAAGGATAGTGACGAGCCAGTCCAGGTACTTAGCACCAAGGACCTTGTCAGCTTGTTTAGCCATCACTCTGATACGAAAGAAGTGCCTTTGTTGTTACACATTGTTGATGACGAGAGGGCAACGCCTAAGAAGATGGCAAGAACACCTAAGAGAGGAGGCAAGAAAGGACCCGCAACACCACCTAAACCGCCTATTTGGAGCAATGACCCCTACAGGTTTCACGTCGTTATCTCAGAAATGGTTATCGTCGGGAACAAGGCATCGTTTGATCCCTCAGAAGATGAGTGGAAGTTCAATGAGTCCGTTACTCTAGATGACCTGAGGAATGAGCTTGCCAAAAGTTTAACATGGGATGATCGTGACACCCCTGTTTTCTGGGGCCTTCAGAAGCAACCACCTGATGCGGTCAAGATAGTTTCCAATGAAATCCTTCGTGGCTTGATCAATGACTGCGTTGATACAAGATATGTGCATTTATCTGTGTCTGTTGTTCGGAAACAAACTCTAAAAAGGGGACGTGAGAGTGCAGCGGAGACCATTGAAGATCCTGATCCCCAGGGTAAGAAGTTTTTACATTCCGAACTTAGTTTTCTCAAAAGTGCAACAGAGACAATTGAAGATCCTAATTCCCATTGAACTTATTTTCGTATTTCCAGATTTATCTACTGGATCAAGCATTGTGATCACAGGAGCTGGTGACTCCCAACCATCTGCTCCAAGCATGGCACTAGCAGCAGAAAGTGATACACCTCCAAGTGATCACCAGGGTGAGAGCAGATTTCTCATTCCCAACTAATTACTAACAAAATTTTGCCTTTATTGACAAAATCTTTCCTTTATTCATAAATTCATGTATAACTCTGTGTTTTTTTGCGCAGGCACGAAACGGAGTGCAACAGGAGCCGCTGGTGAGTCTCCACCATCTCCTCCTCCAAGCATGGCAATGGCAATAGCAGCAGCAAGTGATACACGTCCAAGTGATCCCGAGGGTGAGCATTTTTGTCATTCGCAACTAATTTTTCTTAAAATCTTGAGTGAATTGCACAAAACACTAGGTTTTGGAACCATATTGTCACGATGCACTAGTTTTTAGTGAATGTTTCACCTTGCACCAGTTTTAAGTTCAAATATTCTCATTCGCAACTAATTTTATCTTGTTGTTGCTGAGAAATACATAAGTGTAGCCGGTGACACCTATCAGTGTAGTGCTAGTATCTTTGGTAAGGGTGTAAGCTAGTGGATAAATGCGTGTATAACTGTATGTTTTTTTGGGGGGCAGGCACGACCCCGGTTGCAACAGCAGCGCGTGGTGACTCCCAACCATCTCCTCCTCCAAGCATGGAAACAGCAGCAGCAAGTGATACACCTTCAAGTGATCCCCATGGTGAGCAGTTTTCTCATTCGCAACTAATTTTTCTCAAAAGCTTGCTTTTATTTTGTATTTCTAGACTAATTTTATCTTGTTGTTGCTGAGAAATACATAAGTGTAGCCGGTGACACCTATCAGTGTAGTGCTAGTATCTTTCGTAAGGGTGTAAGCTAGTGGATAAGTGCGTGTATAACTGTCTATTTTTTTTTGGGGGGGCAGGCACGACCCCGGTTGCAATAGCAGCGTGTGGTGACTCCCAACCATCTCTTCCTCCAAGCATGGCAACAGCAGCAGCAAGTGATACACCTTCAAGTGATCCCCATGGTGAGCAGTTTTCTCATTCTCAACTAATTTTTCTCAAAAGCTTGCTTTTATTTTGTATTTATAGACTGATTTCGTCTTGTTGTTGCTGAGAAATACACACATGTAGGCGGTTACACCTATCAGTGTAGTACTAGTATGTTTCGTAATGTTGTAAGCTAGTGGATAAATGAGGGTATAACTCTTTGTGTTTGTATGTGCAGGCACGACCCCGAGTGCAATACCTGCAGCTTGTGACCCTCAACCACCTCCTGCTCTTCCAAGCTTGGCAGCAGAAGCAGCAGATGCAGCAAGACCATCCAAGAAGATGAGGTCAGAAGGAGAGTTCGATTGGAGCGAATTCTTTGATGATCCATTAGATTTGGGAGATGATGACATCCGCGAATTTGTTGAAGAAGAAGATATATATGAGAATTTTCTCGTTAAGCGTGACGTAGATCTGGTTGAAGCTACAGCAGCAGCTGCAGCTTCCACAGTAGCTAGAGCTGCGTCACAAAAGGAAGGGAGGAGAGGAGCCCAGCCAACTCCTGTCATACCATATGATTTTGAGAATGAGAAAGACGATGCTGCTTTACCGGTCGACGACGGGAAGGAAGCCATCCCATTTTTTGATTGGGACAGGGATGACCCAGATCTCAGTGTTGGTTTGTATTACCCGAGCATAGATGACTTAAAGACGGCTGTGAAGCAACATGCCATCAAGTCTGAGTTTAATCTAGGAACCGAAAAATCAAACCAGGATTCTTACAGGGCTCATTGCATGGCTGATGGATGTCCATGGAGGATCGTTGGCAAATCCCAAGCAGACGGCACTGCAAGAATCCAAATCAACACATGGGGACCACACTTGTTCATCTACTAGTCAAATTTCGAGGATGGCATCTCAGGCGTGGGTGGCTGACAGGGTGACTGCTACTGTGAAGAACAAGCCAAGTTATAGGGCAGTTGATCTAGTGAATGATCTATATACGAAATATGGAATTGAGGTTCCCTACACAACTGTGTGGAAAGGAAAGCAAAGGGCGATGGACAAGATATATGGGTCATATGATGATAGCTTCGATTGGCTTTACAGGTTTAAGGATCAGATAGAGTTAAGTTCACCTGGCAGTCATGTTGTGATCGATACAGTGACGAAAGGAGATGCCACTCACTTCTCAAGATTTTTCTGTTGCCTAGCCCCTTGTATGATTGGATTTACTCATGGATGCAGGCCATATCTGAGCATAGATTCCACAGCACTTACTTCAAAGTGGCGTGGTCAACTGGCTGCAGCAAACGCATTGGACGGGCACAACTGGATGTTCCCAGTTGCATTTGCAGTGTTTGATACCGAGACTATTGACAACTGGACGTGGTTTATGCAGCAGCTGAAGGAGTGCATTTCGCCTTGCACTGATGGTGAGCACCTTTGCATCTCCAGTGATGCCGGTAAAGGTCTTTTGCAAGCTGTGAAGACCGTTTTCCCAGCAGCTGAACATAGGGAGTGCTTTAAACACCTAATGGACAACTTGAAGAGGAGGTACAGCGGGCCATTATTTGCAGACTTGTATGCCGCTGCATATACATACTGTCCTGACAAACATAAAAGACATTTGAACAAGGTGTTCACTGCAAAGCCCAAGATCAAAGAATGGCTAGATGAACACCACAATCTGCTGTGGGCCAGAAGAAAATTCTCTATGCATGTCAGGTATACACTATCATATCTTCCTATGAGATACACTAAATAAATAGGCATCATACCCTTTTTGCTTTTTATATGAAATTGTTTTCTATGGATATTTGATGTGTCTACACTAAACACTGTTTGCAGATGTGAGCACGTCAACAACAACCTGGCTAAATCCTAGAATTCGTGGGTGAAGGACTTGAAAGATCTCCCAGTGGACTCGTTGGTTGATCACATAAGGGAAAAGATAATGCTGCTTCGTTACAAGAGGGCAAAATTTGCGGAGAAGCTCAGTCAAGCTGGCAGTGATATCCTTCCTGCTGTGATTCACAGGCAGAATGCAAGGATGAGGAATCTGAAGGAATACAGAGTCATCAAAAGCTCTGATGTTGAAGCTCAAGTCATAGAGCTGCGAGAAAAGGAAGATCCAGTGAGACATGTCGTGAACTGGTCTAAGCTTGAGTGCACATCCCGGGAATGGCAAATCACGGGCAAACCCTGTGTCCATGGATTGGCATTCATCAAAACCCTGAGAAATGCAAAAATGGATAGCTTCATACATCACTACTTCAACATATCCATGTTCAGGGAGGCTTATGCAGACACGATACCACCACTTCCTGACAGAAACCAGTGGCCAATTCGGGACAAGGGTTTCCACTTGGAGCCGCCTATTCTCAAAAAGAGGGGGCCGGGCAGAGACAAGAAGAATAGGATCCCATCATGCTTTGAGCAGAGTACCAAGTTGAAGAGGCAATCGAAGTGCAGGAATTGTGGTGATTATGGTCACAGATATGGCAGTGCCAAATGCATCTTCACAGGACCAAAGAAACGATAAACACTCTATACAATATGTACCTACACTCCATAAGCCTATAATTACATGTACCCTATTTGTGTGATTTCTGTGTTCTTAATGTTTTACACAGGGTCAGAAACCGCAAGTACAGTCATGAATTCTGAAGATGGATGGCGCGGAGATGAGTTCCAGCCTTGGGTGTATGTGGAGTGTTCACAGGTCAAGCTCACCCCAAGGAAAAGGAAATGCTCACATGAGTGACAATGCCGCACCAGGTGTAGGTGTACTCGTTTACATTTTGTTGGCGGACATGACACATCAGGGTGAACCGGTGAAGACCTTTCTCCCTACAAACATTGAGCATGTCTCTATATCTGGCTTTTGGTGTATGTTCGGCTCGCAATTAGCTTATGTCTAGGTGCATGGAGTTGAATACCAGCACGGCGTAAGTATTTGCGGATGACACTATTCTGGAATCCCTGTTTGAGAGCATTATGGATCAGGAATGTAGTTTCCGTATTGGTCTATGTATTTGCAAGATGCTATATATTTAGTATTGTGTTATTTGAATCTACCATAGGAACAGCCGAATTTGGTTTATGCGGATCGTATTGTCCATGATAATTCTGGTATAGACGGTTAACAACAAAGAGGGACAGACACAGACAAAGATGGGCATACACGAGAATTATATGAAACCTACACCAACAATAACATTGAGGCTACACTGCACCATAGCAAGGAGGAGATGGGATGAGGGGAAGCACTCTCACCCCCAAATCCCATGTTTTTTTTTTTGAAACATCCCCAAATCCCATCTTGGTGGCCCCCATCTTGGTAGCAATAATGCACCAAGTTGTGTGGTGACTGGTGAAGCATGAGTCAACCAAAGAGACCCAAAGGTCCACCTGGCCACTATCTCTACATGTAGCAGCAAGTACTGCCAAAATTAACATGCAAACAGACAACATGCAACTCATCCCATTTCAAGCTCCTGCTGCTGGTACTAGTAGGGCACTACAACTACATCCATGGCCCCTCAGCTTCTCATAACCCTGCTGCACAGCCAATCAGAATGTTCAGTTCACTACTCCACTTAACCACTCAAAGCTCCTCCTTCCCTACACCACCCATCTACTAGTACTACACTTGCAAAAACCCCCAAGGGCATCACTCATTCACTACCAAGGCTCTGCAAGCCTGTTGTTCCTCTGCCATGAACAGTTGAACACTCATGTGAGCTGGACAATGGAGCCTGCAAAACGCATTTACTCCTCAGCTAGGCTCAACTATAAGAATCGCGCCGGTCTCACCTCACAAGATCCGCACACTCCACCTTGCTCTGCTCTCTCCCAAAGCCGCACCTCGCTTTCTCCTCGCAAAAACCGCGCCGGCGACCATGGACGCCGTCCGGTTGGCACCATCTCCGCGCGACGACTCCCCGCCGTGTCTCCCGCGCGCCGTCTCCACGCCGCCTCTTCATTCCAAGGGCGAAGCTACGAAGCCTCTTCAACCCGGAGCGGTCTCCGGCGCGCCGACTCCCGGAGCCGTCTCCGAGCGAGCAGATCCACCACCTAGCCGAGCCGTGAAGCTGTGGAAGGTGGCACAGGGGCGCCTCCGCGCCATCACCGCCCTTGCGCGTGTCCCCGCGGCCCCTCTTCTCGGCGTTGACTTGGACGACAACGACCACTTAGAGCTCGGTATTGCCAGCGACAACCTGGAGGTCACGCAGACGCACGCCGCTGGCTTCGTGCAGGTCATCGGTGAGTAGAACGTTTGGGTGCTTTTGAGCAACCCTGTTCGCTCCGTGGTGGCCATCACCTCGGCATCAGTCTTCGTGGCGCTGTGGCGGCCCGTGGCGAGGACGCTGCTTCAGCGTGCCACCGCATTGCTGCTGCCGGAGCCGGTCCTCCCCATCACGGCGGACTCCCGCGGCCGGTGGATCCCGTGCCTCGCGAGATGGGGGCGCGTAAAGGCTCGCCGTACGCTGCACACGCTCACCTTGCCCAGCAGCGCCGTGTTTGCTGTCCTGGTGTGGTTCTACCCGGAGATGGGGCCGACCATTCACCCGAGGCTGCCGGTGTCCGCCGTCGTCAGAGGCTTCAAGGCGTCGGCGAGCTCGATCTGCCGCCATCTCGGGGCACTTCGCTGCGCCAGGAAGATGATGATCGGGGCTTTTGGTGTTAGTACTTATGGGGATGAGAAGTTGGAAGTAGATTCTGATAGGGGCTTTTGGAAGTAGATTCTGATCGGGCCTTTTGGTGTTAGTAGGTTCTACATTGCAAAACTTCTAGCTTTTGTGCAATGTAGAAGACGTCTGTGTCTGTCTAACTACCTTGTGCTGGTGTTTGTAAGGTTCATCTGAGCTCGAATCCTGTAGAGTATGACTTATTTTGTATTGCTGTATACAATATAGTGTATCCGTTCCACTTATTCGGCGTAGACACAAAGCATCACACCGAACATACACTAACATATGTAATGTGTCTACACTGAATCGTATCATTGATAATGCGGTCACATCCGTGGTCTACGACGACTGCATCGATAGGCATACACGGTTCTTTGCAAAGGCCAAGCTACAACATAGGCATACACCTGTTACACATTTCGGGTCAAATAGAAAATGCTAGAGGGGAACCTCTTGCTCTGTCGTGCCCTTTCCTCACTCACTCACTCTCCCCTCCCATCCATCCCTACCCTAGCCAGCAAGCGCCATGGCCGGGAACGGGAGCTGGACCTCGTGGTTCGCGGAGGCAGAGCGGAGTATTCTTGGAACAACTTTTCAGCCATTGGCGTTGAGCTTGATGGTGTGGATGTAGCTGGCTTGACTATCGAGAGTATTCTTGAGGATGGGTGACTCGCGGTTCTGTTCGTCTCAAGATTACTTCTTGATTTTCTGTGTATTGCCTCGATAGGTCAACGCCAGAGGTACACTACCCTGTTTTCACATAAAGAGAAAACAAAGCAAAGGTAGACCTATCTAGACAGTGGTAATTAAAAGAAATATAATTATAAACAATGCTAGTGACTCTTCAACCAGTGCCTTCCCCGGCAACGGCGCCAGAAATGCTTGTTGGTATTTCTTACGGTCACAGATAAATCCGCAAGCGCACGGAGAATACCGTTGTAGCACTTCACCCGTGAGTATTCAAGGGTATCGTATTTTCCACAGGGAAGGCGGTGGTTTACGAGATAGCAAAGTTCATAATCACATAACTAATAATGTACCAAGGTCTAAACAGGGGTAAGGATAATAATAAGGTAGGGGTAGTGTGACAACACAACCAGAGCAATCCAATCTAACACTAGAACTAAGCCTAGGCTAAGCGGGGTTAAGAAGAGAGCCGAGATGGATCCTTATGTACTTCTTATATTCCTGCTCATGCAACACATACAAGTCTAAGCTCTATGTCAACCTGGAACAAGGGGGGTAACCAGCAGGGCTCTCACCACCTACCGGCATTCCTTCTACCAGGCAATCAAGGCTATCTACCATAGAACAAAGAGGATTAAGCACAGCAGGGCTGTCACCACCTACCGGCAACCCTCTACCAGGACACGTGACACTAGGGCTATTAAGTCCCTATGCCAGTCCTAGGGTCACGTGACAGCAAGGCAATTAAGTCCTTGCTGCCAGACCTTCTCTTGTTCAAGCAGACAACCAAACACCCAAAGCTGTTTATCAACCTAAGCACCACGCTCACATTGCTAAACAGTACTCTCGATTCCCATGGGACTTTGACCCTTCGGATCATCAAGTCGGGAATAAGAGTACACCTAATCTTGACCCGACGGATCAACAGATCAAGTGCTAGAACATGCATGACTCTGACCCTACGGATCATCAAGTCAATGGGTGAGACATGCGTAACTCTAACCCTGCGGATTAACAAGCTACGATCTATATCGCACATAACTCTAACCCTACGGATTAACAAGTTATGGGCCCGAGCATGTCTCACCACTTCATGCATGAATCGAGTGTAAGGACATAAACGAATGAATAAAGGCATGTCAAGCATGAAGCAACCAATCATGACTAGATAATAACCACATAGAAAGCACATGGCTATCATACTAGTACAATCATAAGGCATGAGGAATAAAGAAGATAATTCTATTGGGGTGGACCTTGATACTTACTTAATATGAGATGAACGACGAACGAACGATGAACGAACACGAACGAACGTCGAACGATATATTATTAGCAAGTATCCTCAAGATACAAGATTGGGCTAAGTCCTCACAAAGGAAGGACAGCCCTCTCCTCTACCAAACTCTCCCCTCTACTCCTCTACAGCCTAGAGACTAGTCTAATGCAAGAGAATGGATTCCTCTTGGTGTCAATGTGTGTTGTCTTGTGTTGTTTGATAGGAGGGGGGTACCCCTTTATTTATAGCCTTGGTAGGTCGGTTTGGGAGGCCTCCACCGCCTTAACCACCGCCTTAATGCATTGATTGCAGGTGGAACCGACTTCAGGACGTCGGTGGCTGCCAGCAGGCCAAAGATGGGCCTCTGGGGCCCATATCTCAGGTCGAGCGACCTGGAAATGGGGGTCGGCCGACCCCCCCTTGCTACCTTGTGTCTTGGGCTTTGTCCTAGTGTTCCTTTGGGCCCTTTTGACATTTATCCTTGGTGCATTAGTCGAAGGAGTGTCCAGGTCGTTGAATTGTGGCCTTTTCTCCATCGTGTGTGATCCTGCGATGACTGTGGATTTGCCGGAGGGATATCTTGCATGGGCTTGGACCAAGGAGTCCCCCTTTGGGTCCTAATGATGTGTCTTGATGGTTTGGCCCAAGTTGGATTGGTTTTGTATCCTTTTTTGGTGCATGTCTTCCTCGGCTGCCGATGCTGATTTCTCGGAGTGAAGAATTGTCGGCATTGTAATGTACTTTTCCCTCATTTTCATATGGATTGCACCTGCACTCATAAATATACCAAGACTTGTGGAATTTGTTAGTTTTAAGCCCTAACACTATGTTTGGTGTTTACTTTGATTCCATTTGTGCAGGTATTTGACGGTCAAAATCGTGCCGTAACGACCGTCAACAAGACCACCACACTTGAGCCTTTGCTCGTCCTCGAGTGAAGGTGGAAGATTAAGATAAAGCATGACTTCCTATGGTATGATGCTAGCATACAAGTTATTCCAAGCCATACCTGTACCCGTGAACTTTTGATGTGTCTACCATGTCATCTTGGGCGGTTGAGGAATGGAACGGTCTTGATTCAAGTCATCATAACTCCCTCTGCTGAGTAACTTGGGTTTTTGATAGATTTTCAAAGTAAAAAGATAGCTCATACTCCTCAAATGATCACTCTCAAATCACTCCATGTGTATGGTTCCTTACCAAGGCATTGGATTTGCCTCTTTTCATCCTACTTCTACAAAAGGCTTTATGTGGAGCTTGGTAGGGAATGAAAGAGAGGCATACTTGTATCACATATTTTGCCGAACCAAAAGGGTGGATCCATGGAGAATGCAAGTCATACGACCTTGATCAAGATGTACAAGTGTGTATGAGGGTGGTGTGGTGGAAATTGTACTCCTTTTTTGCGTTCCTTCTCTCTTTCTCTTTTTGAATGTTTGAGGAGGACATGGCTATGATCCTATTCTTTCCTTTTTTCTTTTCTTTTTTTCAACATTATCCCTTCTCTTTTTTTTTTCATCATGCTCTACTTTTGTATGAGCAGGGATTATTCTTTCTTTTGCATAGCCATGTCTCCAATGATAATTAGAGAGAGAGAAAGGTAACAATACTTTTGTGGAGTACTTATTTTGGTGGATGGATGGTGGTATTGCTTAACTTCCAGTGTAGAAGTTCAGCATGTGAGGTGGAGTGTACGTGGTCTTGATCAAGAGAGTATGACAAGTTTCTCACTAGGGTCACACAATTTTGATAAAGCTCAATGTAATGACAAGCAGCATATGTGTGTAGGTTTTGCAATGTGATCAACATATGGCTTTGGTAGGAATAAAAGATCATTGAGGAGCATAGAGCTATAGATTTTAAATTTTTTTTTTTTTTGCAAGTTAAATACCCAAGCACTCTATGCAAAAGAAGCAAGATTCATCTCATCCAACCATATCACATTCGCCAACAACTTAGATAAACAAGGGTTCCTATGAGATTGGTGTTCACAAGCAACAGGTGTATGATGCGAGGAATAAAGAGTATGCAGGCCAACCAACTAGAAGCATGTATGTTGAGGGAACAACAAAGTTCATTTTATTCTTGAGTTAAATTTTAGTGATTGACTCAAAAGATTATTTTAACTCATGAATTGGGGAGATGGAGTAGAGAGGATGCGCAAACCGTCGCCTTGGATGAAGTGGACGCCAAGTGGACCATGGGATGTTTGATCGAAACAAAGGTTCGACCCAAATTTGTTTTCTTGTCCCGGTGGCTCCACTCTTTTATGGATCGATCAGTGCGAGGTTGTGCATCGTGTTGGTGGGGGAGATCTCGAATGTGTGCGTGATGAAGAACTCGAGAGCTCTCCCCCCACACTTGTTCTTGTACCTGCTTTATTTATTCAAAACAAACAAAAACAAAGCGAAGACAAAGAGGACTCTACCGGGGTTAAAGACCGGGGAGCCTAGATTTATTGAACAAATAGAAAAGAAGAGAAAGGGAAATCTTTTTCTTAACTTCGAGACGAAAAGCCAAAAGGATTTGTCTCAAAATTATTTTTCTTTGAGAATAATTTTCGAAAAGAGTTGGAGATAACCTTAGATCGAAGAAGTTTATTTTTGAAGGACTCCAACTATGCAAATAAGAAAATCAAAGAAAATCTTTTTCTTAAACTTGAGACAAAACATCGTGGAAAATTGGGGAGATGCGAGAGCAAGAATTTTGTTTTAAGGGTGCTTGAGTGCGGAAGGGATGAACTTGAAGAATCCAAACACCCTTGCATCCAAATAAAAAGAAATGAAGTTCAACTTGGTCAACAGCCCCACAATGGCTATATGCTTTAAAGTCAAGGGGGCTGTGCCAAATTCCATCAAAACTTTTGCTCAAAGCATTTTCCAAAAGGTTGGCTCAAGTTAAATTTTACAGAACTTATTCTCTCAGATATATTTTTTTTTTCAAGGAGAAAAAAGAACAAAATAAGAGTTGGAGAATGATTCCAACAAGGAGGGAATTTATTTTGGAGAAACTCCAATTATTCAAATGGAAAAAACCAAAAGGAGAAAGAAAAAAATCTTTTTCTTGAACTTGGGGCAAACAATAAAAATTCTCGGGAAATGCATGAGTGAAAATTTTGGAAAAGAGTGCTTGAGTGGAATGAAAGTGAAGGCACCAAGCACTCTGGAAACAAATATAATGAAATGAAGTCCAATTTTGGTTGACAATCCCATGATGGCTATGTGTTGGAAAGCCAGAGGGAGTTGTGCCAAAAATTCCTCCAAAATTTTACTCAAAACATTTTCCATAAAAAGATTGCCTCAAACTCATTTTCCAATATATATATGCATTGTGGTTTGAAAAAAAAACAGAAGTCGGAAAGATTCAAACATGCAAACAATGGAAATGCATGTCAAGGGAGAATTCAAATATGCAAAATGATGGGTAAGAATCAAATATGTAAGTGGAATGCATGAATGCAATTGAGGAAATTCAAATATGCATGTGGAAATGGAAATCAAATATGAGATAACTACCAATTTACCTTTGGCAAGGGCATCATCGTTTTAAGTCCAATGAGCAAGACTTATCTCCATTGCGTTTAGCTTGGCGACTTGGTGCTTGATCCCGGAGATGAGGATACAAGCAACTTCTCGTGTTGGGGTTGTAGCCGTCTTTTCAAAGCACTTGTGCGAAGCCTTCTCCCTTTATGCTTCCCTTCTAGGGTGATGTTGGAAGGCTTCTCTTTCTGTTGAGGGTGTGGTCTCCACCCATCACCGATAGCTACCTTCTCAACTAATTTTGTTGCTTCTGCGGCGGTAAGTGAGAAGATGCTCCCCTCGGCACGAGAATCAAGATAGTCACGAGCTGGTTGTGTCAACCCGTGGTAGAAATTGATCAATATTGTCCAATCATCCATTTCATGATCAGGGCATGTTGTCAAATAATCTTGAAGTTTCTCCCATGCTTTAGGAATGGATTCTTCTTGTGCTCTCCAAAAGTTTGGAGTCTGTACATGAAGGGCATAGGCTTTTCCTCTTGGAGAGTATTTCTCGAGGAACGCTTCAGAGCAAGCATCCCAAGTAGTCGCAACACTTGGGTTGGCATAGAACCATTGTCTTACTTCCCCCACAAGAGAATAGGGAAATAGACGAAGTCGAATGTCATCTTGGTTGACTCCCTTGATGGACAAAGTTTTGCAGACCTTCAGGAATTTTCGAAGATGGGTGCTTGCGTCCTCGTTGGCCGTTCCATGGAATGGATTGGCCTGCACCATGTAGATGTGGCTGGCTCTAGGTCTGAAGTTTCCGTCTCCAGTGCTGACGTGTGGCCCAATTGCTACACGGTCAACAACGGCAGCGGAGTATTCTTGGAACAACTTTTCAGCCATTGGCGTTGAGCTTGATGGTGTGGATGTAGCTGGCTTGACTATCGAGAGTATTCTTGAGGATGGGTGACTCGCGGTTCTGTTCGTCTCAAGATTACTTCTTGATTTTCTGTGTATTGCCTCGATAGGTCAACGCCAGAGGTACACTACCCTGTTTTCACATAAAGAGAAAACAAAGCAAAGGTAGACCTATCTAGACAGTGGTAATTAAAAGAAATATAATTATAAACAATGCTAGTGACTCTTCAACCAGTGCCTTCCCCGGCAACGGCGCCAGAAATGCTTGTTGGTATTTCTTACGGTCACAGATAAATCCGCAAGCGCACGGAGAATACCGTTGTAGCACTTCACCCGTGAGTATTCAAGGGTATCGTATTTTCCACAGGGAAGGCGGTGGTTTACGAGATAGCAAAGTTCATAATCACATAACTAATAATGTACCAAGGTCTAAACAGGGGTAAGGATAATAATAAGGTAGGGGTAGTGTGACAACACAACCAGAGCAATCCAATCTAACACTAGAACTAAGCCTAGGCTAAGCGGGGTTAAGAAGAGAGCCGAGATGGATCCTTATGTACTTCTTATATTCCTGCTCATGCAACACATACAAGTCTAAGCTCTATGTCAACCTGGAACAAGGGGGGTAACCAGCAGGGCTGTCACCACCTACCGGCATTCCTTCTACCAGGCAATCAAGGCTATCTACCGTAGAACAAAGAGGATTAAGCACAGCAGGGCTGTCACCACCTACCGGCAACCCTCTACCAGGACACGTGACACTAGGGCTATTAAGTCCCTATGCCAGTCCTAGGGTCACGTGACAGCAAGGCAATTAAGTCCTTGCTGCCAGACCTTCTCTTGTTCAAGCAGACAACCAAACACCCAAAGCTGTTTATCAACCTAAGCACCACGCTCACATTGCTAAACAGTACTCTCGATTCCCATGGGACTTTGACCCTTCGGATCATCAAGTCGGGAATAAGAGTACACCTAATCTTGACCCGACGGATCAACAGATCAAGTGCTAGAACATGCATGACTCTGACCCTACGGATCATCAAGTCAATGGGTGAGACATGCGTAACTCTAACCCTGCGGATTAACAAGCTACGATCTATATCGCACATAACTCTAACCCTACGGATTAACAAGTTATGGGCCCGAGCATGTCTCACCACTTCATGCATGAATCGAGTGTAAGGACATAAACGAATGAATAAAGGCATGTCAAGCATGAAGCAACCAATCATGACTAGATAATAACCACATAGAAAGCACATGGCTATCGTACTAGTACAATCATAAGGCATGAGGAATAAAGAAGATAATTCTATTGGGGTGGACCTTGATACTTACTTAATATGAGATGAACGACGAACGAACGATGAACGAACACGAACGAACGTCGAACGATATATTATTAGCAAGTATCCTCAAGATACAAGATTGGGCTAAGTCCTCACAAAGGAAGGACAGCCCTCTCCTCTACCAAACTCTCCCCTCTACTCCTCTACAGCCTAGAGACTAGTCTAATGCTAGAGAATGGATTCCTCTTGGTGTCAATGTGTGTTGTCTTGTGTTGTTTGATAGGAGGGGGGTACCCCTTTATTTATAGCCTTGGTAGGTCGGTTTGGGAGGCCTCCACCGCCTTAACCACCGCCTTAATGCATTGATTGCAGGTGGAACCGACTTCAGGACGTCGGTGGCTGCCAGCAGGCCAAAGATGGGCCTCTGGGGCCCATATCTCAGGTCGGGCGACCTGGAAATGGGGGTCGGCCGACCCCCCCTTGCTACCTTGTGTCTTGGGCTTTGTCCTAGTGTTCCTTTGGGCCCTTTTGACATTTATCCTTGGTGCATTAGTCGAAGGAGTGTCCAGGTGGCTGAATTGTGGCCCTTTCTCCATCGTGTGTGATCCTGCGATGACTGTGGATTTGCCGGAGGGATATCTTGCATGGGCTTGGACCAAGGAGTCCCCCTTTGGGTCCTAATGATGTGTCTTGATGGTTTGGCCCAAGTTGGATAGGTTTTGTATCCTTTTTTGGTGCATGTCTTCCTCGGCTGCCGATGCTGATTTCTCGGAGTGAAGAATTGTCGGCATTGTAATGTACTTTTCCCTCATTTTCATATGGATTGCACCTGCACTCATAAATATACCAAGACTTGTGGAATTTGTTAGTTTTAAGCCCTAACACTATGTTTGGTGTTTACTTTGATTCCATTTGTGCAGGTATTTGACGGTCAAAATCGTGCCGTAACGACCGTCAATAGCTTTGAGTTCATACCACGATTTTGATTCGAGCCTTTTGTGTTGATGAAATGTAGGAAGGTGGATGCGGCTTCTTCGGGTGGTACGAGGTCCCCAGGACCCATTTGTGCAGACTCTGCTCATCGACCTTCGCAATGGCGTCCGGACTCTGAGGACCCAGAAGGCCATACTCCGGCAAGCCGTGAACGAGTTCATTGAGCATGTTGAGCGGAAGGAGACGGATCTTGCCGAGTTGAAGGTGGAAGTTGCTAGGTTGGACCCGATGGAAGGAGACAAATAGTACCTGGAGGGGAAGGTAAAGGACCTGGAGCTGGAGAAGATGGTGATGCGGGCTGTGGTTGGTTTCCTTGCTGGAGCTGTTTCGTATCTCATGTTTCGCTAGGTTCGTGCCTTGGCCAAGTTTGAGTTGATTTAGTAGTTGTGTCAGAGTGTTATGGAGCTGTTGCGTATCTCCTGTGAACTAGTAGCTGTGGTTTCAACTAAGATCTCATGTGAGCTGTGATGTGTCATCTAATGTCATGTGTAATGCCTGAACTAAGCAGTGATGTTTCAACTAATTTCTGTCAATCAAGGTAGCTACGGTGCTAAGAACACCACCATCTATTTATAAACACTACCATGCTATGAACACGAGGATCTCTACACATGCCGTGTTAACATGTTGCACGGGTAAGGTAGCCAAGCTAAGTATTGTTGCACTGCCCTACTCCGTCTTCCTAACCCTAGTGATGTGTGATAGCATGTTCCATGGGTACAACTACATTTACAGTATCCACACTGGACACGCTGCGATTCCAAAAGTCAACTATCCAAAATCAGGCCGAAGCTGCGGCTGTGCACATGAATTGCGCACCGATCAGGCGATCAGGCAGGGGCCGGGTCCGAGTACGGCACCCCCGGGACAATGAACTTGTTTAACTCATCAGGGAGCTTGGCACCGTTCTCTCGATGAAAAATCAGGTAGTGCAGGTAGTCAGCTCTCAGCTCGGCAGAATGTTCCTGCGACAAATGGAAAACAAGATGGGTCAGGTATTATATAGAAAATATCTTAAATATACACGAACTTTATGGAAGGCATACACCGTACTGGATTGACCACATTGAGTAGGCAATCTTCCGCCCCAGTGTAGTGCTCGATGAACTTCGTTGTAAAGAAACAGCAGTCGTTCTTGTTCACCATTTTTGGACATGGGAACCTTGCATGCGGCAGGTTAAGAAAGTTCTTACAAGCACCATTGGACACCACCTCCAAAGCGTCGTGCATTCGCTCAATCACCTTGACGCCAAGTCCCCCGTGGATATGTTCAAAACGTGTTTGGATCGCCTCATAATCTAGCGTGTCCATCACATCAATTCGATGATATCCGTAGTTAACGGCATACAGCGTAAAGTGGCCATGGTTGAGGACCGACATCAATATCTGTAACATTAGGGTAGACGATCATCAATAGAGAGATCTGCACCGGTCTTGCTGTCACAGAAATACATCTCATTGGAGGTCATGTACCATACCACTTTCAGCTTATTCCAGTTCACATTGTCGGGCAACGTCTCTTTCAATTTATCAACCAGGTCATGTTTTTCGAATTTTTCAACTCCAAATCTAGGGAAATCCTCGATGTTGGCCACTACCTGCACGTAGACACGACATAGAAATAGCTCTCATCAATTCATAATGACACGGTACAAAGGGGGCACAAAGTAAATGTCCAGATACAGGGTCGGTCGGTACACTAACCACTGCTGTAGGGTTAATAATCAGCCTTTCCTCGCGAAAATTATGCCTGTGGGTCTTGTCGTAAGAATCGACACATCGAACAAAGGCATCCAAGAAATCATAGTCAGTGCATTCGCCGTCTGCAAACGACTGCCGGAGATACCCGCCGTCTGCAACAATGGTGAACCCATACTGCATCAGGTCGGTACTGCAAAAAAGGGTTTCATAAGTTAAGGGTCCAAACACATGTACACTTAACTGCATCTAGACCTTTGATTCGACCAAGGGCTTACTTTTCGTACTTGCAGTGAAACACGAGCTTACGGAGGGCCAATGTTACTTCTGAGTCAGCTAATGCTCTCTTGTTGGGAATGATGAGTGGCAGGAACGTGCGCACGTGATTCTGGAAAACGAAAAATAAAGCAAAAGGCAGATCCATGACAGTACGATAATCGGAAAATAAAGCAAAAGGCAGCTATTAGGGAAACAATAAAGAAAATAACAAGTTCAGCAGAAGAAGCAAACCGAGACTGACACGACAAGCAACAAAAGGAAGCAACGTACTCTCCACAACTAAGAGTTTTACATTTTCAGACACAATCAACACTTTAACGAGAGAGTTCTAGGTAATGGACTTGGGAAGAGTGGACTTACGGTTTTAGTGTCGCGTGCAGACTCAGTACCAGCAATATTTCCTGCATCACCATCGGATTCATTTTCTGCTTGGTTCGTAAAAATGAGATCTTGCAGTACATAATGGATGTTATTCGTTGCAATTTCATACTCCAAAACAGGCGGCACTTCTCCAAAGTTGAGAAAGGAAGTGTAATCGAAATCATAGTTTGTTGAATCTGCAGAAGACACTCTAATTGTCTTATTGTTTGTAGTAGGACACCACCGCGAAAAAAAGGGACTAAAGTACCAGTACGACTATCGAATACATTACAATCCGGCACACAAGTGCCACTGCATATACTCTATAAACTTCCGACCTACACCTTAGCTGCATACGCTTTGTGGAAAACTAACCGGAATGCCCAGCGCCGGTCTCAGGAATTTGGGCCCCAACATCCTCCGTCTCATTGGTCACTGCAAAGGGCGCACACAATTATTAGCACAATAGCTCGAACACACACAAATGGGAATCAATTGTGTCAATTTACCTTTGCTGGAATCAGCATGAGGTCCATTAGAAATAATTTCTTTTTCAGCACCAGTCGTCGAAGATTTTTCCTCTTCTCTATCCCCCTCAGCAGCAGGTGGAGAATGTGGAGACTGTGCTTTCTCAGTCATATCATCTGGCTTCTTTGCCTTCATGCTCTTCAGCAGTTGAAGATTGTGGGCAGCAATATGTTCATCTTCATGCTCTTCAGCAGTTGGAGATTTTGGCTTCTGACTCAGACCATCTGAGTTTGCCTTGGCAGATTGTTCTTCATTTTCAGGCTGTTGAGCAGCTCGAGAATGTGGCTTCTGACTCACAACATCTGAGTTTGCCTTGGCACCACGATCTTCATTTTCAGCCTCTTCAGCAGATGGAGAATGTGACTTCTCACTCATAACATTTGCCGACTTGGCAAGCGGATCTTCATCTTCATGCTCTCCAGCAGATGGAGAATGTGTCTTCTCACTAATAAGTACAGCAATTGGAGATTGTAGCTTCTCACTCAGACCACCTGAGTTTTCCTTGCAATGATCTTCATGCTCTTCAGCATGATCTTCATCTTCATGCTCTTCAACATGATCTTCATTTTTAGGCTGATCTTCTTTTTCATGCTCATCTTCTTTTTCATGCTGGAGAAGGTGGCTTCTGAATCAGACCATCTAAAAAAATGGCTTCATGTCTTGTGAGTGCTCCATTCTGAACACACTTCAATGTATCAAATGTCAAAAAAAATAATAAAAAATCACAGTGGTTTGAAATGGCATGGAACAGTCTCTTGCCAATTTTGAGCCTAAAATTCGACGCATTTCGGGAGATACAAATAGTGGAAACAATGGAAAAAAACACTCATTACTTTTTATTTTGTAATTCGCAATATAGGTTTAATTTCGATGCGAAACTTTTGGGATAGGTGTAAAATGTGCTTCCAAGGCGATCCTGGATTTTTAAAAAAATTTCGAAACCGATTTTCCATGTGCAACTAATGAAATACTTCTGGTTCTTAATATGTGGACGTCCGCGATGTCCGCCGTTCCTCGTTTGTGGCCCCAATATCGTACCCGGACCCGCTTATCAGTGGGGACGAGCCAAGTAGCCCTGCGTGGCACGGCTACCCGAGGGCCCTAGATTAGTTAGATATACACGGTCGGTACCAGTGTATGCACCTTTTGTAAACATCAAACCAGAGTAGCATACACCGAATAGTTTTAACATATACAGTGATAATTTGGAGGAGATGACACAATTGATGCACCTAAAGATTGTTTCGACGACGAAACACAAGACATCGCTTGGAAACTAACGACTTAAACAAGATTAAATTTAAAGGCCCCATACTTGGGCACAACGTTCTGATGCTGCAGTTTTCTTAAACAAGCATTACAAGGGGGGCCCTCCCCGCTAAGCCGGGCTCGCAGGTCCCTGTCCATGTTCTGGGACGTACATCTTCACCAGATTGTCCACGATCTCCTTGACGCGCTTCTCGTGGCGCCGCTTCTCGTGTGGCTCGGGCCCCTGCAGGAACACGTCCAACGGGAAATCATCATTGTTCTCCAGGACGAGGGTGAGCAGATCCTCGGCGACGGACTTCATGGCCTCCTCGCCCTCCCGCGCGAGGCGCGCCCGCATTTTATCCTTGAACCCCTCGAAGAACTGGGCAAGCGGCATCATGGCGTGGACGACATGGCTGATGGTGGGATCCGTCCCGCCGATGTCGAGCTGAGCCATGCCAGCCGCTTCCAGGCCCCGGTTGATGCGGCGGTAAACATCCATCGCCATCTCCGTCAAGCGCTTGCGCTCGGTACCCCACTCGGTGTCGATGGCAGCGGTAGAGGAAGGACTAGCATCACCCGCGGACCTGGCTTGCTGGAGCTGTTGGTTCAGGTCTTGCACCTTCGCCGTCAGCTGACGCACCTTCGTCTGCGCGTCGAAATACCCCCTCACCTGCTCCTCGAGGTCGTGGATTCGGATGTAGTCCTTGTCCTTGGCATCCTCCAGTTCCTTGATGCGAGCGGCCTGCTGCTGGATGGTGGTGTCGAGCTGGGCAATCAGGGCCTCCGACTCCTTGAGGGCCTCGTCGCGGATTCGCACCACCTGCAGGCTGGCCACGTTCCGAGCTTCTGTGAGAGTCGCGGCGGCATGCTCCTCCCGCTTCTTCAAGGTCTCCTCCACGGCCTTGAGACTCACCATGCGGGCCGCGTTTTCGCGCTCGCAGCGTGCTAAGTCGCCCGCCACCCCGTCCTGCCTGAACTCCTCCTGTCGCAGCTCGTCCTGTTGGGACTCCAGTCCTGTCTCATGAATGTCCTGCCCCTCTTCGCGGCGCTCGATAGCAAGCTGGCGAGCTGCCAAGGCCGACTCCAGTTTCGTCAGGCATTTCTCCTTCTTCTTCGCGGCGTCCTCGCGGATCTCCACAAGCTGCTCCCGGTTAGCCACACGCTTCTCCCGCCTGTCGGCCTCACGGCGAACCTCGTCGAACGCGACGCGTTCACTGTCAAGCTTGGACATCCGGTATTCGTGCTGCTTCTTGGCATACTCCAAGGCACCATGGAACTTCTCCTCCGCTTTGGCAACGTCGGCCTCACGTTTCGCCAACTTTTCTTGCTCCACCTCCAACGCGCCCCAGAGGGACGCCTCCGCGCGGTACACATCGGCGACGGCTCGGGACACAGGGGGCAGGCACAAACCGCTCCCGGCAACCACTTGAACCACGGCACTTGGTGGATCTAGCGACGCGGCACGATGAGGCGGGGAGGGAGCAGCTTCTTCAACGCGCCGCACCACTGGTGTGGCGGCACGATGAGGCGGGGACGGAGCAGCTTCTTCAACGCGCCGCGCCACTGGCATGGCGGCACGGCGCTCTTCCGGCTCTGACGCGCTCGGGGCACGAGGGTCAACCGTACCTTCCGTTTGCTCCTGCCGCGGCGTTGTGACCTCAGGCTCGGTAGCAACAGCAGCACTTGGTGGACGAGGGCCCTCAACAGCAACGTCAGGTTGGAACGAACTCGCGGCACTGGGAAAGACATCGAAATTTCAAATGAAAACCCTAAAGGCAAGAACGAGGCACAAAACAAACAGGACGCGCAACGCATACCTCCGAAGGCGTTTATAACTCGTCGTGACCACGAGCGGTGGCATCTCCAAGAAGACTGACTGAGGCGTGGGGCTCCAGCGCCGCTTCGAGCACGCCGCCTCGCCCGGCTCCTCGCCCGCGAAGGCGTCACCGCCCTCCGAGGCGGTCGACGACGACGGGGCGGCCTTGTTCTTCCCTTTGTCCCTCAGGGCCGCATCCGAATCCTCGCGGTTTTGGCGAGGAGGGACACGTGCAGGGCTCGCGGCTCCAAGTACTCTGAGCGGCGCGGTCGGAGAAGGTGTATAGGTGGTGTCCAGCTCGGCCGCGGTAAGCCTTGGCATGTCATCCAAGATCGCCCTACGACGGGGGTTCATGTGAAGTGGCGTGGCGTCGTCTGGGTACTTCAATTCTGCTGGAGGATACATCTCCGTCAGGATGTGGAAGGCCTCCCGTTCCTCCTCCGGCGACAGGTCAGAACCGGCCCCTCGTTGGATCCGACTGTCGAAGTTGAAGTCGGTGTAATACCAAGTCCACTTGGTATGCCCGCTTAGCGGAGCGATCCTCCAGCGGAGGAAATCGAGGATCACGATCCCGGCGTCAAGACCGGCGGCATCAAGAACGGCAATCCGATCGACTGCCCGCTGCTACGTGGACGGCAGCGGTGGTAGCTCCTCCCAATACTAGTTCTGCTCGTAGGGAGCGCTCTTCGGGAAGGAGAAGCGGCGAAACGGCTTCGCCGCGCTACGGAGGTAGAACCACTTGGACCTCCAGTTCTTAAACTTCGCCGCCGGCTCGAATTCGATGTACCGCTCCCGCTTCCCACCGCTACGCCGACAGAAAAATACGCACCCAACCGGGTCGTCCTTCCCACCGAAGCGTAGGCAGTAGTAGCGGCGAAAGATCTCGACGCAGGGCTGCACCCCCATGAAGGCCTCATAAAGGTGGGCGAACACCGCGAGGATCAAAATGGAGTTGGGACTGAGGTGCACCAGTTTGATCTGGTACTGGAGCAGGACCTCCTTGATGAAGGCGGAGAACGGCGGGAGAGCACCGGCGAGCACGAAGGGGAGGAACGAGACAATCTCCCCTCGCTTGTGGTTCGGACTGACCGTGGCGGTCGCCGGGCGAGCCACAAGGCGAGCCTCGTCGTCAGGGAGTGGCATACCCCACCTGCGCAAGGCTCTCCTTCGACGAGTATGCAGACCGGGGCAAAGCCGTACCCACCGTCGCCGCAGCCGCGGGCGGCTGGGACGGATTGCCCGGCGTCGACCTACGGTTGCGGCGGGAGCGCCGTTCGGTGGCCATGGTGATGGAACAGATCAGGAAGGCAAAGTGAGAAGGAAGAGACCAGTTCGCAAATCGCAAGAAGGCTATAAGTCGGAAATTGAAACCGCAAGGGCTAGAAACCGCAGAGGAAGAATGGGGAAGTGGAGAAGCAGGACGTCCGCAGCGGCGCTTTTATCACCCCGCGGCAGGCGAGACGACGCCCCTCGGGCGACGCACGTCCCCCTTGGGACCCGCCAAGGCCTCCGCCAATGGCGCCCCACATTAAAAAGCCATACACTTTTAGTGACACGTGTCTACACGATTTCAAAACCAGCAAAGGTATCTTGTTCTATACACGATTTCAATCTATTGGATCGCCGATGCCGAAGCATCAGGAGAGTTATTGTGCTGCACAGCTGATAACATCTGTTGTGCTGTATGACAATAACCACAACCGTGTAAGCTCATCAGAGTATCCGTTACGTTCATCCCGTGTAGACCGTGTATTGTATGGGGTGTATACCTGTTGGTTTCTGTTGCCGTAGTTTGACAGTACTCAAGCGTATATCTCTTATTTTGTGCGGTGTGTACCAGTTGGTTTCTGTTGTCGCACGTCTCGACGCCGACACAAGCAGCGGTTCTTGCGTTGCCACTGTTTATTCTTTTGATTCGCAGATAAACGTTCAAACATGCAATAATCTCTCATACTCGCGCCAAACGAGTTCTTTTTTTTTCCTATAGCCTTTAAAAAATCATCCCTTTCCTGCTTCAGCATTGTTGGACAATTTGAGGTTATGTAGCAGAACTTACCCAGCCATTAACCTTTTCTCATTTTCCATCACAAATTTCACTTTTTCCAAAATCACCAGGAAATCGAATCTGACGCTCCAATTTTGTGGGGACGATCAATTTAGGCAGCCCAACATGTTAAAATTCTGAAACGATTATTTGGAATTTTTAGACACGTAATTATCTACGTAACCCCGATTCTGAGTCAAACTATCATGTTGATGTATTGGGAGTTGTCCATTTTGAACACACTTCAGTGGATCCAAAATCCAAAAAAATAAACAAAAATCACAGTGGTTTGAAATGTCATGGAACATTCCCTTGTCAATTTTTACCTGAAAATTCGTCGTGTTTCGGGAGAAACAAATCGTCAAAAGAATGGAAAAAAACACTCATTCCTTATATTTTCTGTATATCAAAAAATACAATTAATTTTGAAGCGATATTTTGCGGACTGGTGTAAAGTTTGATTCAACGATGATCCTTGATTTTTGTGAATTTTTTCAAAACTTCTTTTACATGTGCAACTAATGAAATGCTGCTGGTATTTACTATGTCAACGTAGCAGGTGTCTGCCATTCGACACTGCTCCGTGGTCCCCCTAAAGTACCCGGACCCACTTCTCAGTGGGAACGAGCCGAGCATTCCAGCGTCGCACAGCTCCTGTGATATGGCATACGCTGTATAATTTATGGACATACACGATCGTTGTTAGCGGCATGTCTATATTGGCATATGGTGTATCATTTTTGGGCCTACACCTTTGCGGCATCCCCGTGGTATACGATAAAACATGCGTAAAATCAATGCACAAAGTGGTAGTTCTAAAATGATCATTTTTCCTGCGATTACATGGACGCGAACGCTAATGCGTACGCGAACTCGAAAACTGGACCCAAACGTGAACGCGAACGACAACGCGAACTCACACACTCGACCCAGACGCGAACCTAATTAACCGTAGACCAGAGGGGGCTATGCCCAGCCCCGCGCCACGGCGAAGCAGTGGTGGTTCATGGCCTCCTCGTCAAGCTGGCCGTTCGGGAGCTCGTTTCCCTGCGCCACGAACTCGAGGACGTGTTCCCTCAGCTTCAGCAAAGAAGAACCATTTCTGCTCTGGGCAGAAAGGGCACTCGTACCAGACGAGGCCGGACGGCATATCCCAGTACTTGACCTTGTACTTCGGGTCGTGCTTGAATCCCTCCTCGTCCGATGAAGTCCAGTCGAACTCGTCGTCCTCCAACAAATAGTCGTCGTCCTCGGCGCCGGGCTGGGCGCCACCCTCCTCCTCCACGTCCACGGGGTCCACCAAAGCGGCCTGCACGGGGGCCACCACGGGGGCCACCACGGGCTGGTCCGGCCATGGCGCCCATGGCGACGCCGGGCGCCATGGTGCCCATGGCGACGCCGGGCGTTCCTCCTCTGCTTGCACTGGCAATGGTGACGCCGGCCGCTCCAGGCGTGCCTCGCGACAGCTGCCCTGCAAATCACCAAACAAAACATTAGAATAAACCAACCTTAAGCAAAAGAAAATCAGCGAGAAGGAGAAGAAAAACCTACCGACGACAAGCCGCCATCTAGACTAGGCGGCGGTACAGGAACACCTTGCCCGTGGCTGGAGGAGCCGCCATCACTGCTACCTCCGAGGACGAGGCGTTCCCGGTTGGATGAGGGAGCCATCGAGGCAGCGGAGCACAGCCGGAGAAGAAGACGCGAGGCGGCGGAGCACGGCCGGAGGACGAGGCGTTCGCGGTTACCTGATGCAGTCGACGAGGCTAAGCGCAGTGACAATGGGGCGGCGCATCATGTTTTATAGGGGACGGGGAGAGGAAAGGGCCGTCTGTTGGCATTCAGAAGACGTCTCACTGGCAAACGGGCTCCACCGGGACGAGAGGATAAGGCCGTCCCTTGGCATTCAAAAGACGTCTCACTGCCAAATGGGACCCAGCTGGAGGCGAGGAGGCGCATCTGGTTCGCCCCGGATCCGGAAGCTTCAGGTGGGACGCGTGTCACCACGGGAGAGGAAGCACGGGCGGCCACGCGGGGGCATCCGTTGCACGTATGAAACTTTGGCACACACTCAATGACAGGCGGGACCAGCCTCTGGGCCCACGTGGCATCCCTGGGACGGCTCCTGTGATTTGGTATACTCTATATAAATTACTGACATACACGATCGTTGTTAGCGGCATGTATATTTTGGCATATGGTGTATCAGTCTGGAGCCTACACCCTTGGGGCATCTCCGTGGTCTACGACAACTGCATCGTCAGACATACAGGGTTCTTTGCGAAATCCAACCTACCTTGCGCAATCGGATTGCGAGCATGGTTCTCTATGTAGGATGTTGCGTACAAGGGCCATTTTTGGACGCCCTTTTTTGCTTGGCGAAACGAGACGAGTTGGTGCGGCATAGTTCAACTCCCAACACGGTGTATGCCCGGATTATAGCACCGGTGTATACCTTGGCAAAAATGAAATCACGGGGGAGCAGCTGCTGGCGGCGGCGCCAAAGAGCGGGAAACTGAGGCGGACGAGGTGGGATACTTTTTTTTTTTTACTTTTAGGACCGACTGGGCGGGATACTAACAAGGGGTAAAACAGGAATTTCTGTTCTCATGTACAGAGGGACAAACAAGTCATTTCCCGTGTCATTCAGCCTAGCAGGCCGGAAAGGTGGTCTGGAGTCCTATTTAAGCGAAGTTGGGTGATGGGCCGGTCCTATTTCAGCAAACCCACTCGAGAGAGTCCTATCTAGGCTATGGCCATTGGGGAGAGTCCTAAATCATCTATTTATCCCTCGAATGAATGGGTTGGATTGTCGAGCCGCGTTGGCGATGTGCTAGGTCTGGCCGACCCAATGAAACTATGAGTAAAGAAACCTTTTGATGAACTTGCTGGGGCCCAATATCAAGGTTCACCATCTGGCCTAGTATTTTGTGATGGGTTGGCCCAACTTGTCAAGCGGGGAGGTTTCCGCAAATTCTATAAGTTTTTAGATTCGTGCAATAATGAATTGATGGTCTAGATTAAGGCAGGTGGAGTAAGGACTGGAGTGGGCTGCCCACGACTTGACACGTGGCACATCTTGGTTGGCTGTATAGATGCCAAATGGGCTGGGCTACATGGGCCAGCACGAAGCACAAATTTTTAGCCCGGCCCAAGCACGAGCACGACACGAAATTATATGGGCCGTGCTAGCCCGGCACATATGTCGGGCCGTGCTTGGGCCGAGGGTGCCGCTCAATGGGCGGCACGGCCCGATTAGTACATAATAAATATATTTCTATATATTATGTAAACATACAAGCTATCATGGCTCAACGGTAAGTTGGTTTGTTTGATCCCATCAAGTCTCAGGTTCAAATCCTCCTCATCACACCTATTTTTGCATGATTTAACACTAAATCCTCTCTAAATTTGTTAAATGGGCTGTCATGTTAGGTGGGCCATCGTGCTAAATGGGTTGGCCCGGCACAGTTAAGTACATGCGTGCCGTGCCGTGGGCTGACACCTGAGCCCGCCTTGGCACGGCCCGTCAGGCCCGCGTGCCGTGCCGGCCCGATGATAATGTGGCCGTGCTTCAATGGGCCCATGCCGTGCTGGGCCGAGCCGCCCATTTGGCCATCTATAGTTGGCTGGGTGGATGGGTGACTCGGATTCCAAATTTAAACGTATTTTTCACTCAAACCATTAATCTGATTTCAAATCCATTTGAAATATTATTTTGCCTACAACTAATGCTACAAAATGGGACCCCGCATGATTTTTTTAATTATTTAATTTCAACAATTTAAAACTAATTTTACAACCATTTTGATAAACTATTTCAACATTTTAGCCATGAATTTTCGAATTGGTGTCAAAAATGAATACATATATTTTTATATTTGTAATTTTTTTAAAAAAATCAAAATTTACTATTTAGTTTCAACATCTATAGTAGACGTTTCCAACATTTTTTATAAGACTGTTTAACGTTTTATACATGAAATAGCTCAAAATTAAAATTGAAAAACATTAAACTATTTCTGGGGATGCATTATGATTATGGGCCGATTTGGCCGAGCCCCACTATGGCACCTAGAAGCCATATAGGTGCGAAAGGGCCTGTAGCTTAACGGTTACAAGAGGCTCAGTAGCATCTCGGGTCCTGGGTTCGACTCCCCGTGTAAGCGAATTTTCTAGGATTTAACGGCATTGTGCTTTCAGTGGTAAGCGACGTTCCCGTCGACAGCGAGACGCCAGTGGTGACTTCATCAATATCTAGGATGTGCCGGCACAGTCTTCGAAGATGCTCATAGGGATAGGATTTGCGTACATATATTCATAGGAGTGAGTGTGCGTGCGTAGCGGGCATCTGAGTTGTACTCTGTACTCAAAAAAAAAAAAGAAGCCATATAGGTGGTCCGGTCCGTTTCAGGTTGATGAATACCATAGAATGTATGCTTCAAATTAATACCATAGAAGGCCTGCTCCAGCGCACTGGTGTACGCCAGCCGAGTCATCAGCTCCCAACAGAACAGACGCGAATCGGGTGATTCGGGAGTACCCAAACCCGAACCCGAAATGTCGGGTACCCGAACATTCAGGTCTCTGCTTCTTTCGGGCTAATTTCGGGTGCCACTTTTGAAAACCCGAAATTTAGAAAACCCAAACTACCCGACCCGAAATGTCGGGTCAACCCGATTGCCCACCCTTAATCTCCACCTGTACTGTTCATCTTCTCATTGTCAAAACCAGTGGCGCAGCAACAACACTTCAAAAGGTTTCCTCTCGGCGCAAACTTACAATTTTCTTTTTTTACCTGTACTCATCTCTTTACGTGGCTTCCTATTTTATAGTATCATCTCATGTATGATTTTGTTTCAGTTTTGTGACATGATACTTCTGTACTAACAACAAAAATACTATTTTTCGATCAGGATGGCACAAAAATTCTCATATGGTGCTTCTGACTATTCAATCAATTCTCCAAAGAAGATGTGCAATGCATATGTCCAAGCAATGAATGAGCTCAAGTATGGTACAAGGTCAAAAGTATGTCTAAATGTCACAACTAAATCTCAGGTTGAAGACATAACAACACAACTGCCAGCTGACAGCCAGACGATATTTGTTCACTCTAGATGACTCTGTTTTCTCACAGAAAGTTAAATTTCACTCCATCGATACTGTGCCTATAACAATCCACCTTCATGTCAAAAACACAACTGATAGTTTTTACCTTTCCATCACTTGATATGCTAATAATTTGAAATTGCACCAAAGACCCTGCAGCAACGCGCGGGGAATTCATCTAGTGACTATTTACAAGCGAGACCATTAGTTCTACATGAGGTAGTTGAGCTTGACGTTTGGGCTAGTTGAGTAAAGGAAAATTTTCAATTGTGACTATTGTATACGGTATTTATGACGGAAAATTTCGAGGTAATACGATATTCCGTCTATTTGATCGAAAAATCTCTCTATCGTTTCCACTTTCATTTCCATATAGATTTTTCCATTTTCATTTTCGTTTCCGTATTTCCCATAATTATTTTTCCCATTTCTTGCTTTTCCGGAAACGGTCACCGGTAAATCGGGAATTTCCGTCACCATTTTCATCCCTACCTGCAGCACCTTGTAAAAGGGATGAGAAGCTCTTATTTGAAACTAGCTCCATGTGGATGCATGATTGACCTCCTAATCTCTTGAGCAAAGGTGAAGAAAGTTTCTCTTGAGCAAAGGTTCTGCATCAGTGCTCTTCTCACAAGCCGATCAAATGCAGAACATTTTAGGCATAAAGTTGTCAGAATAATGCTCATTAGTGAAGAAAGTTTCATTTGCCACGGTGCAAGTGCACGCGGAAAGATCACCCTAGCTTCGCAGATTCAGACCATCTACAGTTGCTATTTATCATCAGGTGTGGTAAACAAACTACCATCCTATCAGGATCAAACTGCTCGTGACACTATTTGTACCAAAATTCAACACACATGCTACATAAGCAGATAAACATTTATGCGCCATATACAAAATCCGTGACACGCCACAATCGCAACGGAAAATATGGCGGCATGTGTCCATCCAGACAAGCCCGTGGTCCTGGGCCCGTACGCGACAAGCATTGCTGTGCGTGTTCTTGCGATGCAGTGGCGTGGCCCGCCGTGACAGTTCACGGGTACAGTGGTGGGCGCCGTTCGTATCAGGCCTGGTTGGACCTTTGGGCGCATGCATGTGACCGTCCGGCTGGCAGGACCCCGTGTAGGGTCCCACGGCTCCAGAAACATTCAGAAGTGCGCTTAGCTGACCGCACTATGCCATTTGGGATTTGAGTGGATGAGTCAAGAGTTTCGTCAGGCGAAGCAAGTTTGGCCAGCTTCGAATGCTCGGGAAATGCGATAATCCAACCTTACATTACACTGCATCCTTGGAAACAAGGGGCAATGGCACACGACTACGCGCTGCGAGCCATGCCGTCCGTTCTTTGACTCGCCCTCCGCCGGAACCCGGAAGCATGCGCAGGTCACGAGCGGCCACCTAACACGGCGGCGGTGGACGCGGCGTGAGTGACTGAGGGAGGTAGGGACACATGCTCGTCATCAATTTGCTGGGCGGGCCATGTGAACGGGGCACAACATGCCGTGGGCGGCGGTTGGTGAACGCACATGAATGAACACGCACAAGCAAGCAGCCTGAACTGGAACACGCCCAGGCCACTACTTAGCGGCTTGAACTGGTGCCAGCACAACTGTCGAGCCGGGAGCTACCCGAGGCCGCGTAACGGTTTTGTTAATGAACCCGAGGTCTTGTTGATTTCCTCGAAATAGAAACTGTTTCGTATTAATCGGTCAGTCCATTCAGTAGTAATTTGCTCGACAATTAGGAAAAAAAAATGCTACTATGTTCGGTAAAAATGTACACATGCTGCCGTAAATGAAGTACTAGTGAGAAATGAGCGCACACTTAGATAAATAATCAGAATAATTGACTATCATTACAAGAATAATTACGAGAAGAGAACAAGCTCAGCGGAGGAGAAAGAATTCATTCAGGAACAATGGATTTCTGGATGCTATCAGATCAGTTGCGTTTGCACTCGCCGGGGAAGCCCTTGGGGAACCTCCATCCGTCAGCGCAGTAGTTGTAGCTCATGCAGTTGCGCTTGGCCCAAGCGATGGTCACGCGGTCGTCGTCGTCGGGCACCCTGTCCATCCACGCGCCGCCGCTGCAGTCCTTCTTGCCGTCGCCGGCGACGCAGGCGTGCTCCGAGTAGGCCCGGTAGGACGTGACGAACGGCGCCTTGGTCCAGTCGATCGTGACGGCGCCGTTGCGTGTGGCCCAGAAGCTGCCGTCCCAGAAGGTGGCGTGCACCTCCATGGGCCGCGAGTCCGGGTACGGGAGGTCGTCGTACTTCTTGAAGGCGCGCACCGTCACGTCGTCCACCTGGAAGATGATGTTGTTGGGGTTCCAGATGATGGTGTACTTGTGGAAGTCGGCGGCCGGGTCGAACCACAGATCGAACTGGTGCTCCTTCTTGCCGTCGCCGCTCGCCCACACGTTCGTGTTCAGCACCACCGGGTCGCCCGTCGTGTTGCCCATGAACTCCATGTCGATCTCGTCGTGGTCCGTGCCGTTCCCCGGCCCGGAAGTCAGCTGAACAAGTTTAGTGAAGAAGTTTAGTTGAGCTCAGCTCGTCTAGATCTGGAAATTACTCAAGACTCGGAGAGGAGAGAGGCTGTGCTTACGTAGAAGCAGCTGACGGTGCCGGCGGAGTTGCCCGGGACGAGCTTGGCCTCGATGCTGAACTTGCCGAACAGGTACTTCTGCTTGGAGATGAGGCTGGAGCCGGAGTGCCGGTCCAGGACCAGCGACGTCACCAGCCGCCCCGACTTGTCGTAGTCTGCGCGCACGTCGCCATGGGTGTTGAACTTGTCGTCCAGCCACGTAGACTCGCTCGCCACGGACGCCGCCTGCAGCAGCGCCACCACGCCGACGGCGAGCAGAAGAGCCATAGACCGCCGCGCCATGGTTTGTGGTTGCTGCTAGTACTAGCTTGCTGCTTGCTGCTTCTCACTACTCTGTACCAGCTGCGAAATGCGAAGCAGAGGAGGAGAGCTCTGTAGATACGACTACTAGTGTGGGGGACTCTGTTCCGGCTGTGCTACGCACATGGCACCTCGGCCTGTTAATGCGCGGGGCACCTTTATTTATTCTTGTCGGTGGTCGCGAACCTTCGGACTGTGAGCGGTTGGTGAAAACCGTCCGCGCCGCTAATCTTTCGGTGTTGTACTCTGGGCTGTCTGCCGATGTGTTTTTGTTCCTGATGGACACTCGCTGGAGCCTCGACAATACTGGCGAATCCAGAAAGGAGACGACAGGTATGCTAACAAGCTCCAAAGATAATGTAGTACAGCTCAGGTGTTTTGATTTATTTTTCGTACACGTAAGCTATGAAATCCACACATAGCTTCATGCTTTGCTGTCATCCTTGGAAATGCTTATGCTTATTTTATCAGTGAATGAATGAAATCCACACTAGCTTCATGCTTTTGGTGTCATCCTTGGAAATGCTTTGTCCTATTTTCCAGTGAATGAATGAAAAATAGTAGGATCTATATTGACACTGAAGTTTTATTTAAAGACAGAAAATGTTCATAGTGATGATTAGTATGATCATACACCATTTCCTAACATGTGACTTTGAGTGAATTGCAAACAATTCATTCAGTGTTAGTACTAAAAATGGGGTAATCATGTCGAAGTCATCCAATGATAATAGGCCCCCATCTAGCTTCAAATCATGATTCCTTTACATATAGCTTTCAGAAGTTTCAGTTTTAAGAAAAATTAAGAAATGTTCGTTCAAAATAAAATTAGGGATTTTATTCAATAGTGGGGGCAAAAAGGATTACTAATAAAGATTCGACAATAAGTATAACAAATGAATTCCTGATATTAAGAATTAAATATTCGAAATAAGATACTTATATTCCATATTAAAAACTATATTTGTACCTAGAGGGCCATATGAATCCAAATAGTAGATATATCTAAAATGGAATCTAAACCTAAACAGAACAAAAGAACATTTGGTTTGTTCCAATAGGAACTGAACTTATCAATAAAATAAAATCATTATTAGTAAGAACATAATTAAGAAATATGAATCTGGATTTCTGTTTGAACTGATGAAAATTAACTTAGTTAATGAAATATGTATGTTTTTAACTCAGATGGTTCCCCCAGCATTTGTGGTACCGATGATGGTGTTCTACATGTGTCATTTGATCGATATTTTTATTCTCTTATTCTCTCTTTTTATATAGTTTTTTAATTTGTTGGGTTTCAAAAGTACCCTCGAAAGTTATAGCATCAAAAGTTTTAGGTCGGTCCCAAAAAAGAAATGGCTGGGTGTAATATTCCTAACATGATCTGTCAGGTGTTATCGTCTATAGGTATCTGATCGGGTGCAGGTCTGTGCACATGGCCCATCACAGCGCTGCTCGTCTCTCGCATCTACGCTCGTATTCAAATGAAATAGCAGAAGTTTTAATTCATCTTCACACTAATGGCCTTGGCGTTCTAGTTTTTCTTTCACCACCAGTTTGGCAGTTTAAAACTTTTCTTAACTACAATTGTAATGGTTAAAATCTACCCCTATAAAATTAAGCTAATAAGTTATAGCAGTGCTCTCTGAGCTCAGGGGCGAAGCTACATGAACTTATCGGTGTCAGGTGACACCGATGACTTCCAGCAAAATCAATGGAAAATTGGAGTTCATGGCTGCCAACAAGAGTGCTGACCCCGTCGGCCAAACTCGCTGACACCGGCGGCCACTCGCGCTGGCTTCGCCCCTGTCTGAGCTTATTGTCAAATTATAGCATCAATATTTTTTTTAGTTCATACACGTCTGTAAAATGTAAAAACATTCAAGGTTCTTAATTTTTGCAGAACAGAGAGACACGTTAATTAAAAAAAATGTTATTACGTGATTACTCATCTTGTCTCTATTACATTCCAACTCAACCTTCACTATCGAAGAAAAAACTCATCTTTCAGTAATACAAGAAGGAAGTTGAAAGTGCTAAACAGTGGTTATTCCTTTTCGCTAGCGCGAGAGTTCTTGGGTAGCATTATTGCAATTCTGCCTAGTTTTAGATAACATTGCCGAACACACACAAAGGGCCTTAGGTACTAGCTGCATCATCGCCTTGATCTGTCCCACTGGGCTTGTTCTTTGATTGCACGGCCACAACTAATGTTGCTATATAAATTTCTATATAGATTCTAATGCAAGGTATCTAAAATATAATTTAAACCTAAATAGAACAAAACAACAATTAATTTGTTTAGTTGTGTTGCTAAAAAGGACTGAATTTGTTCATACAATAAAATCAATATGATTTAGAATAATAAATATATAGAGAACTCGATTTCTACTTGCACAAATAAAAATTACTTTGATTGATAGGCGTAGGCATAGGTTGTGGGCCACCAGAGAAGGTGCTAAAACTGCTATTTGATCAATTTTTTATTTTCTTCTTCTCTATTTGCCCTTTTGAGAATTCTTTCTAATTTTTGGTACCCAAGATTTTTCTGAAGTTATAACTTTTTTTTTCACTTTAGTTGAGAACTTTTGCAAATATCTGTATTGTCTTAGTGCCGTCCAAAAGAGAAATGACTTTCAGAATAATATTCCTAATAATAATCTGTCATGTGTTCGAGTACTCGCGTGCAGGTCTGTGCACATGCGTGTGGGGATTACCAGAGTCGCCTTTTTCAGTCGCCCATCACATCGCTGCTCGCCTTCAAATGATTTAGCAGCACTTTTTCTGTACTATTTCAACTGCAGACCGATTGCCTTGTCGTTCTGTTTTGTTTTTACCATGGATTTGGTATAGTTCAAAACTTAACTACTACTACCATTACGATTTAGGGATTGTTCGTTTCAAGCGGCAAAAACTTTGTTTACGAGATGAATCTAATAAATCTAATTAATTTATGTTTTGCTACAATATGCTATAGTAACCATCTTTTATTCACGACAGTAACCATTAATTAATTTTGTAATTAGACTTTATTTAATGAAGACATATCAGGTGCACAAAAAATATTTGGTGCATATGTGCATAAACTTTTTAGACCGTAAGATCTAATCTTAATGGCCTGAAATATTGGAACTTTAGAAAGTCTCGGCCATGATTTTAGCTACCATATATCCAGATTGTATTTCAAACATTTACTTCATGAATGGAAATTCCTATGATTTTAGACGTGTAGATGCAATCAAATGGCTCTCAATGAATTTGTGCACATATGCACCAAATACATCTTGTGCACTTGATATTTCCCCTTATTTAATACTTCTAAATGACAAGATTCTTTTTCATCTGACAGAGCTAAAATTTTTGCTAAAGAAACTAACACCCCCTTAGAGGAAAGGTTAAACTACTGCTACTACTACAATAACAATTTAGCCAGGTATCATCGAAAAAAAAAAGTGTTGTAGTAACCTTTAACTTCGACACGCTAAAGCGAAACAGTGCTCTAAGCGGGTGTGGCGTGCCTAGTTCTGAAATGTTTGTTTTAGCTTTTGTTGGCTTTTCTAATTAAAAAGCTATAAACTGAGCAAACGAGGTTTTGAAATGTTGATTTTTAAAAGGCAAAAATCTAGCATTTTGAGGAAACAAACTAAAAACCTAACAGCCAAAGCAAACAAATAATATCAACAAAAGCTCAAAAAAATAAGTTCTGGCTTCGAACCCAGCATCCCTTAATTGAAGAACTTTATAGTAGCATATGTTTGTTTTAACGTCAAATCCAACTTGAATCCCGCTGTAGGACAACAACTATCATCATATATTGTGCATGTTTCGAAGCCTCCACGTGTCTTTAGATATCCGCGGCGGCAATCTTGGGCGCACTACTATGGTGGGGCACCTATCCGGTAAAAACTGGATAAAAGTTGAAAACTTAAAAACTCTGTCAAAATCATAATTACATGTTCTCAAAATATTTGGAAAAATTGGCATCAATAGTTGACACAGTTATATGAATGCACCCCAAATTTCAACGCCAAACTCTAAATCATTTGCAAGATATAAAAATAGGAAAATTGACACAGATATGCACTACAGGAAAGAAATAGTTTATTTTGTCTTTTAGTGCACCTAAATTCCAAATTTCTCATTTTTGTATCTAGCAAATGGTATGAAATTTGGTGTTGCAATGTTGGGTGCGTCCATAATATTGCATCAACAATGGATGGAAATATTTTCATATTTTTTTAGAACACATAACTATGATTTTAGTTAGCTAAAATTCCGTCTGATTGCAGTCAGATTTTGGAACAATACGATAAAAGGACACAAAGGTTCTGAACCTCCAAGAAAAAAAATGTTTTGAGGAAATAAAACAATCAGTTTTCCTGTCTGGTGAATTTGACCGAAATTTTTCTCTATTTCAGTCAATTTTATTGGCCTTACAAAACGGAACCGAAAATAAATGAAGTTTCAAAAATGAAAGTTTTCCTGTTGGAAACGGGTATAATTTTTAAAAATGAATGAGTTTTCCTGTTGGAAATGGGTAATTTTCTAGAAACCAATAAAACTAAAATTCCGTTTGATTGCAGCGCATGAACTGTATTAAAATGGAAATGAAAAAAATAAGAAAGATAGAAACTACAAAAAAAATAAGCAAACTGGCTGACCTGTCTAAACTGGCTTCTCAAATCATTGTCTCCAAATTCAGTATCACCTCCGACCATGGGCTGAATTCAGCTGATCGTGGGCCAAAAAAAAAGATTGATTGAAAATCCGCAACCAAATTCAGCCAAAGCCAGTGAAGTCATGACAAAAAATGGAGTAAATTTCACAAGCCCACTAAAGTTATGGCTTTATATTCACAAACCCATATATTATTTGGGTTGTTGTTTTAAAAAACCATCAGAATTTTAACTCATACCGTATCTCGTACTCTGATCCCATGTGTCGGTTGCGTATTCATCAATCAAATTTGTTCGGTCTCGGATTTTTACTATGTAGCTGACATGTGTGACTAGAGTATGAGATACCATATGAGTAAAAAATATGGTGGTTTTTTAATGTGAAACATGCATTATACTTGGTGGGTTTGTGACTATAAAACCAAAATTTTAGGGTTTGTGAAATTTACTTAAGAAATATGATGGGCAAAAAGTCGACAGTGAAAAAAAAAATCTACTATGAAAGATAAAAAAAATATACTAGCAGATTGTGATATAGAAGTTCCGTTGAATAATCACACGTTCTTTTAGCACTTGTAATCAAGCTTTGGGCCTTAAGCAAACTGCAAGAAGCTTCCCTTCCATTCATGCGGGATAATTAATGTGTTGGACTCGTATTGCATCCAATTCGGCCTAAAACGAGCCCTATATGGAGAGTTATATGGAGCTGGGCTCCTTCTACATGTGGCCCAAAAGGAGCCCTAGATGGGATAATTTTTCAGATCACAGAATTCTAGGTCATCACACACACCAGTGCACACATACAATTTTTTTCCCCTAAAAAAACATATATTTTTTTAAAAAAACAAAAGTGTAAAAGCTCGGAATCCTGCCGATGTGAATGTATCCGGAAGTCATAATTTTTGATTTAGACGATTTTGCATGCCCATGCAACGACCAAAGACCCGCTGATTGCCCTAATTTTGCTCTGAATAAATGCACACATCATACAGTTCAATTGTATATGGGACTTCCACCTGCCAGAAATAAAACCATGTACTCATCATTTTGCCTTTTGAAAATCGATATTTGGATTTGCCTGGAATAAGCGTTTGATGATGACAAGGCTACAATTTTGCATATGTTTTATCTAGTCATAATTGGCGTTCAGCTGTGCGTTAGTAACTGCATTGATGTCAAAAGGAGCAGAGGCCAATTTTACTCCATATATACACACTATTTATTCTGCTTCGGTATAATTTGATATTCCAAAATGTTTCAAAGGAAAGAAAGAAAGAAAAAAAAAAGGCATCATGAACAATGGATCTTTTGATGGATCAGACCATCGTCCATCGGATTAGTTAACAATCATAATTGGCCGTCAGCTACGCGTTAGTGACTGTATTGATGACGAAAGGACACTTTTTGATGACCTTCCAAAAGTAAAAGACGTCTCCAAATAGTGCTGAAAGTACTTTTATTCTGTTTATCCAATAAGAGCCCCCATTAGTCACTTTTATCTCAGGACTCAGGGAGATTCTCATTGCAATGACAACAGATACAATACTGTTTGGGTGTGATTGATTAAGTTTTTTGAAGCAGCTGCAGGTTGTAGCAACCAAGTGTTTCTCCGCTGCAAAAAGCATAATCGATCACACCTTTTTTTTTTCCTGCGAACAAGAAACAATAACGTTTCAAAGGAAAGAAAGAAAAAAAACAATGGACAAGAACAATGGACCTCTGGATGGGTCATGCCATCGGATCAGTTACGGCTGCACTCGGCGGGGAACCCCTGCGGGAAACGCCACCCATCCTCACAGTAGTTGTAGTGCATGAAGTTCTGCTTCGCCCACGACACGGTTCCCCACTCAGCATCATCGAGCTGCCGCTTCATCCACCGGTCGGTGCCGGCGGGGCACGACAGCGGCCGTCCCTCGCCGTTGGGAGTACACGCATCGGCGGTGTACCCGCGGTAGGAGACGACGAACGGCGCGTTGGACCAGTCGATGGGGACCTTGCCCTGCTCCGTGGCCCAGTAGCTGCCGTCCCAAAGCGTGGCGTGCACCGACATCGGCTGGCTGCCCGGGTAGGGCAGGTCGGGGTAGCGCTTGAAGGACCGGACGAAGAGGTCGTCCACCTTGAAGATGATGTTCTTGTCGTTCCAGATGATGGTGTAGGTGTGGTAGTCGGCGGCCGGGTCGAACCACAGGTCGAACTGGTGCTCCTTCTTGCCGTCGCCGTTGGCCCACACGTTGGTGTTGAGCACCACCGGCGCGCCGCTCGAGTTTCCCATGAACTCCATGTCGATCTCGTCGTGCCCCGGGCCGTCGCCCGACGACAGCTGCGATTCATTCATTATTGGGAAGGGAACACGTATCATTTATGTTCGTGTCTAATCTAAATAAAGAGTTGTCGAGACTTACTGCAGGTGGGTTCGTTTACTTACGTAGAAGGAGGTGACGGTGCCGGCGGAGTTTCCCGGGATGAGCTTCATCTGGATGCTGAACTCGCCGTACATGTACTTCTGCTTGGAGTTGAACCCGGCGCCGGAGTTCTGGTCCAGGACGAGCGACGCCACCTGCTGCCCCATGACGTCGTAGTCCACGCGCACGCCGCCGTCCGTGGTGAACTTCTCGTACAGCCACGGCTCCGCCGACGCCGCGGCGGCCAGGAGCGCCAGGGCGACGGCGACGAGCAGAGGCAGAGGCTGCTTCGCCATGGTTCAGCACTGGTTGTAAATTAATGGCCGGCAATTGCTCTGCTTCTTGGAGATCGGACGAGGCCAGTTAGTGGAGTGCGGTTGGTTTGGACAGGATGTGGTGCCGCTTTATACTGGTGACTAGTGCGTGGTGGCCGTGGGTGTGCTCTACTATGGCTGCAACAGGGCAGGGCAAACACGCTTTGTCGCTGACTCAAAGCTAGTGTTCGGCTTGTTCGTCAGGTTGTATTACAACAGCTGCGATTCAGTAGCTATAATGTTTCAGTTATTTCTTCAGCATTCGTTACAGTGTTCGTAATTCTTTTTTCAACAGTCGCTACAGTATAATAGCTGCGATTCAGCCTGCCGAACAGGTCGGTTGTTGTTACCTTTGGATATGCATGGATGTCAGGAGAGTGAGTGTGGAAATGTCAATCCGTACGGCCACTAAAAATTCTGTCCACTTCTCCGATCATCCGCGCGTCGATTCAGGCCGTGCATGTGGCCATAACGAAAGAGCTAATCCAAATAGTCGGTTGGTGGCAGGTAGCCTCACGACGTGCCAATTGCTGGATTTGCATGGGGACGACGGGGTGGTTCGCGCGTTCGCGTCCGGCTCTGGCTGCAGGCCTGCAGCCGCGGCCGCTGGGATGTCGCGGTCTCTTCCAAAGGCACTAGCATTCAGCCGCCGCGCCCGCGAGCGTGCGCACGATGTGTCCGTACTCAGCGGATGCTGCAGGAGCCCTGTACATGGCGGCTAGTCCGCACCGAACGATAATAACTCGATAAGGTACGGCATCGGTGGCTAGAAGTGGCTGCTTCCTGCTTCGTCCGGCCGGAAGAAGGTCGGTGGACTCGCAGGGTGGCCCTTCGCTCATGTTCATATGATTTTTGTGGCTCGGCGCAAAGACTGTAGCCCACAAAATGCGTGCCACAAGTTCTTGACGTGTCCATGTGCACTTAGAGAACTTATTGCGGCGGGCTAAACTATTCTCCAATTTTTTGCTTTCCGGAGCTAGAGGTTTATTTTCAGCAGATCATATTGAATTTCAAAGTCGAGACGTAACCAAACACCTTCGCCAAAAAAAAAGAAGAAGAAGAAGACGTAACCAAACAGGTCGTAGGGTTATTCTATTCGTAACTGGCCTTGGCCCATGAGGGAAGGAGCGAGACTGCGAATGTTGTATGTATTTGGGCCTAATCCAACGTTACATGGTGCCAGAATTAGTCAAAAAAATGCATGGGTCAAATACATTGCTAGGCCAGATCAATGCACATGGGCCTAATCCAAAGTTACATGCCAGCGGTGACTTCATTAATCTCAAGGATTTGCCGGGGCTCAGTCTTCGAAGATACTCATAGGGATAGAGTTTACGTATGTGCGTTCATAGAGGTAAGTGTGCGTGCGTTGTGAGTGGCTAAGTTGTACTGTGTAATCACAAAAACTACCAGAATTTTCTTTTTTGACACGGAATGGTACTACCAGAAATAACAAAAGAGATTTTGAGGCAGTTTTGATCCGACGGTCTTTGATGCGTCCGCAGAACTAAAAGCCCATATTTGTTCTTAGAAAAAATTCCAATGTCACGAAGAAGGGGTTGGATTCGTTGAGTGATTTATCTTCCACGGGCTTTTTTTTTTTTGAATTAGGAGAGGGTTTGGCGAGCTGTTGCTAGTTGTCACAGGAGGACCGTACACGTTGGCGAAATCTAGCATAAGCTGCAGTTCCTACAGTAACCAGATTCACACTAGTTAACATCTTCGAGAGGATACTAGTTTACTGATCATTTCTGCACGACTGTTTCGACTTAGCAAATGAGAAAAATACTTTCAGTAAAATACAGTCTCTTTTGCTCCATATTGCAACGTTAAGACCCGCTTCGGTAGGGCTTATGGAGAATAGCTTATGCCCATTGCCAGTGTTGCTTATTATGGCTTATACTTTCTGAATAGTGTTTTTTTACTGTAGCCACAATACCAAAAGGTACATCCTCTATTGAGGCCAAACCACTATAAGCTGTGCCGAACGGCCCTAACCCTAAGACTTTCAAATGACCACACCTTTTTTTTTTTGGCTTGTTCTAAATAGTACATGCAGATTCAGGATGAGAAAAGATCTTGTGTGCCTACCCCTAGTTGCGCTACTTTACAAGTTGCAATTAGATTGTGCGTGGAGCAAGTAAAGAGAAATTAGATAATGGATAGTAGCGTATTGCAACCAGCTTCATTCGGAAATTCAAGTATGCTATCAGAAGTACAAAGAAGTCAAGTTGGTGCGTGTTTGTTGTCCAGTAATCAGATCGGTGATTTCGTACGTGATCACCTGAGGAAGCGGATACCGGACACCGCCACTCCCAGGCACATCAACAGACATGTGTCCCCGCTCGGCCCAGCTGCCGCGTGCAAGGCACCGAATCCTGCCGCATTCGCTTATGGCTGCGCGCGGCGTCTGAAAACGAGACCTGCTCATGGAAACTGGAAAGATACATCGACAGCGCAGCGGCACCAGTCACAGGCGCCGAGGGCGACACGCGAACCACCGTCTCTCCACTCGCGAGTCGCGACCAACAATGATAAGTTTTTCCGTTATGCTAACATGGCATGGCCATAGCCTGATTTGAAGCGAGTGATGCAGAGTGGTTAACCAACGAACAAGCAACCAACGGAATAATTGGAAGATTAGGAAGCCATTTTAGTAGTGGTGTCCGACACTTGGCTGATTCCTCGTTTTTCTCGGCTTGCCAATCTGCGCCGAGTGCGGTGTGTCTCCACTGTGGAATCAAAGTTATTATGGGTTTTGCTGAGGTGCTGTAGATAGATCATGGACTTGCCACCTCTTATTAGCGAAAAGAACATTGACCGACCAAATTAAGGTGGTGTAAATCTTTCAAAAACTAAAATTGACATGTTATATTTGTTTTAAGAACATACTTGACATATGTTGTAGAAAATCATGCATGAGATGAATTATATATTACTGCAAGGGACAATGTATTAATACCCCAACTATGAGCTTCTATTATAGTCTACCCTCACTTTTTCAATTTTGTGATTTTACTTTCACTTTTTCGAAATGAAGATCCTGTTTGCTGTCAGATGGAAACACTATTAGTTAAAAGCATGAGGGAATTAAAAAACAGTAATGCCACAAGCCATGGCTTGTACTTGCAGGCTCACAGTCGGTTTGATTTGAAACATACACAATTTATATCAAGATGTTGGCAAAATCATATAAATTTATCAGACTTGGAATAGATTTTAAACATGCAAAATCTATCAAATTTTACGTTCAAAAAACTTTAAAAATCTGTTAGAATGTTTATATCAAAAGAGGATAAAAATCACAAAGTCCAAACAAAAATAGAGTCAAATCAGCGAGGACATGCTTGTCTTTTTTTTTTTTGGCTCCTTTAACACCGTTAATTGCTCTTAATGGAATAGAGGTAAACTAAAGCTTCAATTGAAAAAAGTGAGGGTAAAATCACAAAGTTAAAGAAGTGAATGTAAAATCACAATTGAAGACGAAAGTAGAGATAACAACACAAATGCCCCTGACTTCAAAGTTTAGGTGTTTGACGAAACATGTGAATAACTGGTTATATGCCAAATTAAAACAAGTTATCATAGCTATGCCCAACTTAGATGGTGATTAATTATATGAGATTGGGAACACAAGAGTGGCAATAGGACGATTACATATTTGAATCACTCCGATGATTTCGGGGGCAATTTGATAGCTAGGAATCTAAACATATATATGCCCATGGTCGCGTCGGATAAGGGAAGTTTTTTATTAGTTAATCACTAGTATTGCATTAGGCCACGGGAGGCCATGTGTTAGTTCAGAACACAAAGGAAACTATGCTATTATAAGGTTAGTATAACAGACGTCTAATTTCTGGATTCGCCAGTACTGTCGAGAGTTCTTTAGGATACATCACCGAACTGCCAAATTATGAGCAATCCATCAGAGAAGCAAAAATAATGTGCGACAGGCATCAACAGAACGTGGTGGGGGCCCAGCAGCAACCGAAGCTGAACACCAGCGGCCACCGCATGCACACATCTATAAAGCCGCGCCACCTTCTGGAGCTTTTCTTCATCAAACCAACATCACCATTTCCAGGGGTGTAGAGCAGCAACCATGGCCAGGTGGTCTCATCTCGCGTCCCTCGCCGTCGCCCTAGCGCTCGTGCAGGCAGCCTCGTCGGCGCACTGGCTCAACGATTACTTCTTCACAGATGGCAACGTCCGCGCCGGCTATGACGCTTCGGGCCGGGAGGTGGCCATGGTGAGCCTCAACCAGCAGTCCGGCGGCGGCGGCTTCAACTCCAAGAAGAAGTTCCTCTTCGGGGAATTCAGCATCAAGATGAAGCTCATCCCCGGCAACTCTGCCGGCACCGTCAGCTGCTTCTACGTAAGGACCTATCTTTATTTAGTTGCACATTTCTCTTCCTGTTTTGTTGCTCCATCAACCGTCTCACTGATTAAATCATTTATTCGGACAGCTCTCGTCCGGGACCGATGACTACCGTGACGAGATTGACATGGAGTTCATGGGCAACGCGACCGGGCAGCCCGTGGTGTTGAACACCAACGTTTGGGCCAACGGCGACGGCAAGAAGGAGCACCAGTTCGACCTGTGGTTCGACCCCTCCGCCGACTTCCACACCTACACCATCACCTGGAACCCGGAGAACATCATCTTCCAGGTGGACGACAAAGTCATCCGTTGCTTCAAGCGCTACGGCGACCTCGCCTACCCCAACGCCAAACCCATGCAGGTGCACGCCACGCTCTGGGATGGCAGCTACTGGGCTACCGAGAAGGGCAAGATCCCCATCGACTGGTCCGGCGCGCCCTTCACCGTCACCTACCGCGAGTACTTCGCCGATGCTTGCGTCGGCGGCCGCAAGTGCCCTCCCGGCAGCGGCAAGTGGATGTACAGGCAGCCCAGCAAGGCCGAGTGGGGCACCATTTCCTGGGCCGAGAAAAACTTCATGCGCTACAACTACTGCACAGACGGGTGGAGGTTCACACAAGGGTTGCCCGCAGAGTGCAGCCGCAACTGATCTGTAACCTGCCCATCAAGCATCGACGTGTGTTCATCAAAGGCATCCATGCATTGTTCTTGATTTATTTTATTTATTTTCTTCGATTATTCTGGTTCATAGTGTTACTATGAAGAGAATCTCCCTGAGATACATTGGCTAATGATGGTGGTTGTCACCTAGCCATCCGGGGTTTGATTCTCATATTTGTATATGATTGATTAATGTGAGGCTGAATGCCTCTCCCTGTAATCAAGGTTTTTTTATTGTGACATACAAACGGACAAGCAAACCATGTGTAATTGCACCATGTTATTTTGCTTTACTGCACTACCTTTGGATGTTGGAAAACTTTAGTGAATTTTTTTCAGCCTTTGAAAAAAATATCGATATCTTATTGGTTTCAAATTTCAGTCACCAGTTAATTCCAGAGAGAAAAACAAAGGGAGTCCATTTTACTGCTATTGGCATAATCATATATAGCGGTATTACAGAAACATAAGTAACCGTCATTTGTTCACAAGTATTACAACCACTGGTGAATCTTGAACGAAATTTATGGTAACGCGTACATGTATAGTCTTGGACTAAAATTGTCAAATATAGGTGGTTTAGGTTGCATTGTCAAAATGAGGTATTCACCGCTAACATTTTGTTCCCAGGGTGGTGCCGCCCCATACGCCCACACCAGTGCATCGTGGCTTTGCCATACTATTTAGTACTGTGTACGTAGAATTGTAATTGGTAGAACTGTGTAGCACTGCGTTTTCTCAAGAGCAAGGCGTACGACTTCTTATTTAGCCTATATATCTGTCCGGTTCGTAGACATCGAACTCAAATCTAAATGTGCATGCATGCATGGGCGCTGCAACCTGTACTTGGGTTATTGTGTCTCCAATCTAATGTAGACAACGCGTTTGCTTATCCAGAAAGCCAAGGCAGAATCGCGCAGGCTGGAAAAGTATGCTAGCTGCATTTTTTAATCTGCTCCGGCACCGCGCACTGTGATCAAAAGTACAAACCCCGGCCCAATCATAGGCGCGCATATATTAATCTGCTCCGGCACCGCGCACTGTGATCATCAATTCATAATAGATACTTTTGTGCTGTCTACTAATCACACGAGTCGGTGATACCGCGAACTGATGGCCATGACCTGATACACGAGTCGGTGGTTGTAGTGCGCCGCTGTTTGTCCGAAATCATCATGGGAAAGATATGGAAGACTTTTGCCCAAGTCTGCGACTGTCTTCGCTGGTGGCTGGTGACCACCGGCCGCATGTATGCTGCTGCCTCCTTTCGCCAAACCCCCATGTGCGCTTGCATGATTTGCTTGACAGGAATGCGTGTCTTGCTTGCACACTTCAACGCGGGCACCCACCGCATTGCGGCAAGCCATGCGAATTGTTCCCGTATAGAGTAGGTCCGAGTTGCCGAACTCGAACGGTTGCTAAATAGACAAATACTTCTCGCGGCGCCGGACGTTACGCGCGCTCACCGTCGTCCATCGCCATGGAGCATGATTGCTCATCGTCTGCATGTACGAGAGTCAAGAAGAACCACAGGGTACCCCGGCCGTATGCAGGAGATAGTATTCCAGGTTTTGAAGCATTATCTGTCACAGTGATACGTACGCTACAGTATATATCTGCCTTGGACCGTAAGCCAGTTCCATCGTGACATAAGTTCAGAGATCATGAACATTATTTTTCACAATGACACGTACGGTATATATATGATGCTTACAATACGCGGTGACGGTGCAGATTAATATATGCGCGGCGATGATTGGGGATTCGCACTTTTGGGCTTTGGCAGCCGGAAAATTCCACACAGCTGGGAAAGAAAGATGTAGCTGGCGACTGCATCATACAGGGTGCATAGTTCTTCTTTTTGGATAAGCAAATGCGTGTCTACATTAGATTGAACACATGAAAGGAAGTACATATCGAACGCACATGAAAATATTTGAGTTCGTTAATTTAGGAACCGGCAAGAAAAGCTAAGTAATTCTTCACTCGCCATAGATAGTGCTGTAATACAAACTCTAACGGATATACCACTACAATTTGGTTTTGTCGAAAGAAGAAGATTGGACATCAACTTCCGAATATTTGTTAACTTTTTTGTGGTACGGATATTTGTTAATTAGTAAGTGAATTTTGATACCATTTAGGCATCCATAATGCCCTAAGGATGATAAAAGAGAGCTACTACTGTCGAGGAGACCGAGAAAACAATTTTTGTCAGTCGGTCATTTTCAGCCGTCTGATTGACATCCAATGCTCCGGACGTTGTTTAATCCTTCCTTCTGATGGGATATGTCTTCTCTATCTTCCTTCAGAGGTTTTGGTGTGTACCGAATGGGTGCTAACTGGTTGTAATAATGAATTACATATACATGCATTGATCGATACAGAGGCTGGAATATTGAAATGTATATATGTTCCTTTTTCTTCTTAAAAAAGCCATGGTTCCGCTACTTCTTGCGGTATTGCACCATCTTCGGTGAAGTTCCAATGTCCTTGAGCACCCTCACTGTCAACTCTGCCCACCGACCTGACACTCACAGCTCCAACTCCCCTCGCCGGCACCTTGCAACCCCGACTAATCCACTGCCCACCATGGGTCCATCCATCCAAGACACCAAATCCTAAACCCTGTAGCCCATAACATCTTCAGCTCACACGTTCTCAACATTGACTAAACCCCGGCCGACTTGATGACACTTGAGATTGAGGAGGTGCTTGAAAAGAAGACACCAAGTTTGTTTCAACATCCCAATTCCTAACACAACAACAGAACCGTCCTGTAGCGACGGTTCAAAATGGCCTACAGCGACGGACCAGACCAACCGTCGCTACGTTACTGTCGCTAGAAATCATGAGCCTGCAGCGACGGTTCAAAATAACCGTTGCTACAAACTAATTTGTAGCAACGGTTGGCGGCAGCAACCGTTTCTACAAATTGATTTGTAGCAACGGTTGACGGCAGTAACCGCCCCTATAAATCACTTTGTAGAAACGGTTGCTGCTATCAACCGCCGCTACATTTTCGACAGGAAAAAAAATAAAATTAATTTCTTTAATACACATTCCAGAATACACAGAAATCACAGATAGCACAATATAAGATATAATCCATTCCAGAATCATTCCAGCAAGTGCAAAGACAAGTGTATACATCACTTAGTCATCATACACCCATCGGTGCACCAAAGTGTCAACAACATACATCCATAGAACAATATTCACAATTATTCACAAGAATATTCAACTAAATACATCCATGCAGCACAAGTGTCATCTTTCCTCCTTCTCTAACACTTCATAGTCATCGTTCTCCATAGGATCTAGGTTAGGCTCATATGGACGTTTGGAACCAGTCCACTCACAAAGCGGCCAATGATTCATCGCCAAGTCACTCTCAGGATCAAAGAACTTACCATTTGGATGAATGATTTCTCTCAGAATGAAACGACATAGGTTAGCAACCACCCGATACATTACATTTGTCGTCAAATGTATTGAGTCCGGCGGGATTATTCCTCTTCTAATCATTTCATATTCCTTTTGCCTTTGTGTTTTTTGTCGCTTCATCCTTTGTTCTTTCTGCAATGCAATTGTAAAGATGTGTTAATTGAAGAATTAGTGAACGAGTGACGACAAGAATACAACTAAAATGATACACAAACCATATACATACCTCTTCTTTGGTCTCCTCGGTGATGGTGTACAAGTATTTGGAGCTACTTTGCGAGAATATACATGTGTAGTAACCACAATGCACGGATCCTCTGGGCTGCTTGTAGCACTAAAATAGAGAAAACATAATTAGCAATTTGATATAATCATACAATCGATATACGATAAATGACGTAGCATGTCTTACCCAAAATTTATGACGGAAGTACATATATTTGTCTCGATAAGGGCTGTGCTTGCCCCCAGCTTTGCAATAGTTCGCGTAAGCGCTGCTCAATTGAGAAAAGCGTATTGTTAGATAAAAATAGTCGTCATAATTGAAAAGCGATGCTTAACTTACCAATCTATGACGCTGATGATATCTTGGTACCTCTTCTTGTCCACATCAAGACTATCAAGCACTAGAAGGTACCCATTTGTCGGTATAAGGCACAAACATATCCAGTGGTCACTACAACAATAATCGTGTTAGTACTCATTACAATAGATGTGTAGGAGATGAAGACAGTGGTTTAACTTACTCAAAGTTGTATGGGGCCATAATCATCTCTCTATCCTGCCACTTCATGAAACAGTCATAGATATATTTAGCCATATGAGTCCTTGCCTGTTGGACCAACTGCTTTTCCAATGTCTCTAGCTCCGCATCCGTTTTACCAGCGTACATGGGGTCTAATTTGTTTAGTCGTGGGTTGATCACGGTATGATTTATGATCTGGGGGTTCAAGTACGCTGGCTTCCAAAATTCCCTGGTGTGTGTGTGTGTCTTTCGTTGGAAGATGGAACAAAGCCTACAAAACAAGAAAAGTGATTCTCATTGTTTTTCCGGTGAAGGACATGCATTTAAAAAATGAGATGAGGTGCGATGACTTACATGCACCACAAGGTTACTAAGGTGCTATCCCTCCTTTGAAGCCGAAAGGCACGGTAAATTTCATCAAAGGTAATCCCCATGATGTTTGTCTTCATTGGTTCCATGTCGTTGAAGAGCCATACTTTAAAGGTATCATGGATACTCCTTTTTTTGCGGCTTGCATGTACCAGTGATGCAGCTTCTTCATCTCCCAAGGCATGTTCTTGAGACAAATTTTTGGTACAAGTTGCTTGCCCAGTTCGAATGTTGTAACGTCCTCATCGGTCAAGTCCCCCAAAACTTCATCGTCGTAGCACAACAATGATCGGGGATCTTTTACGTGGTCGACCTTGGGAGCTACCTGACAAGTCGGATTCCAGGTGTTCTTCCATGACTCCATGTATGACTTGACAGCCTCCTGGACCTCTTTTTTCCTACCAGTGGGTTCCGTATCGAAGCCGGTTACGGTCCGTGGTATGACTGGCACATATGGCTTCGTCGAAGAAGGCGGCCTTACATCTTTCTTTGGCGGGGGGCTGAGGAAGCGCATCATCTTTGGAGGGCGCATCCTTAGAGAGTACATTATCTTTGGATGGCGGGGGCTCAGGACGCGCTACATCTTTGGAGGGCGGGGGATGAGAGAGCGCATCATCCTTGGAGGGTGGGGGCTGAGGACGCGCATCATCCTTGGAGGGCGGGGGCTGAGGACGCGCATCATCCTTGGATGGCAGAGGCTGAGAGAGCGCATCATCTTTGGATTGCGGTTCATCATTTGGCTGGTGCGGCTCATCATTTGGTACATCATTTGAGCCCGGCTGCTCTCGGATCGGAGTTGCAGCAGCGTCCCCTAAGTTCTCAATCGTAGGACTCCATTCATTCCGTTCAGCCACCACGATTGCTTCTTTACCAGCAGAACGAGCATTACTAGCCGAAGCTGCAGCCGACGTCGGAGACGGCTGACCATCGGCTCGGGATGGCTGGCTGGCATGGTGTGACCCGTGACCGGACAACAGGGCCGGAGAAGTCCGCGTGAGGAGGACAACTTCTCGTCGTTTCCACATTATGAAAGTGCCAAGAGTGTCCTTCAGAGTTTCTATCCCCTCCTCGGGTATTGGGATTTCAATCTCATTGTCCTCGTATCCTTCCACTATCTCATCTACAGATACCCTTATGAATCCAGGTGGGATTTTCCTTAGGTGAACGACGTCTCCAGGAAGTGCCATGCCTGTTGCAACCTTCAATGTCTTCCCCTTCTTGTAACCAAACGGCACGTGCAGCTCACAAGAAACGGCCTCAGTGATGGGTTCAAACCCCGGTTCTGACCCCGTGGTGGACGTCGTCGTACCCTGAGACATAGAGTCCATCGACGCTTGGAGGTTGGGGACTATGGGCTGTAGTTGACTGAGCTCAACTGGATTAGAATTTGCAAATGCCC
>RWGY01000005.1:1324203-1370244 GCA_007726485.1 Eragrostis curvula
CGCCGTTCGTATCAGGCCTGGTTGGACCTTTGGGCGCATGCATGTGACCGTCCGGCTGGCAGGACCCCGTGTAGGTCCCACGGCTCCAGAAACATTCAGAAGTGCGCTTAGCTGACCGCACTATGCCATTTGGGATTTGAGTGGATGAGTCAAGAGTTTCGTCAGGCGAAGCAAGTTTGGCCAGCTTCGAATGCTCGGGAAATGCGATAATCCAACCTTACATTACACTGCATCCTTGGAAACAAGGGGCAATGGCACACGACTACGCGCTGCGAGCCATGCCGTCCGTTCTTTGACTCGCCCTCCGCCGGAACCCGGAAGCATGCGCAGGTCACGAGCGGCCACCTAACACGGCGGCGGTGGACGCGGCGTGAGTGACTGAGGGAGGTAGGGACACATGCTCGTCATCAATTTGCTGGGCGGGCCATGTGAACGGGGCACAACATGCCGTGGGCGGCGGTTGGTGAACGCACATGAATGAACACGCCCAAGCAAGCAGCCTGAACTGGAACACGCCCAGGCCACTACTTACCGGCTTGAACTGGTGCCAGCACAACTGTCGAGCCGGGAGCTACCCGAGGCCGCGTAACGGTTTTGTTAATGAACCCGAGGTCTTGTTGATTTCCTCGAAATAGAAACTGTTTCGTATTAATCGGTCAGTCCATTCAGTAGTAATTTGCTCGACAATTAGGAAAAAAAAATGCTACTATGTTCGGTAAAAATGTACACATGCTGCCGTAAATGAAGTACTAGTGAGAAATGAGCGCACACTTAGATAAATAATCAGAATAATTGACTATCATTACAAGAATAATTACGAGAAGAGAACAAGCTCAGCGGAGGAGAAAGAATTCATTCAGGAACAATGGATTTCTGGATGCTATCAGATCAGTTGCGTTTGCACTCGCCGGGGAAGCCCTTGGGGAACCTCCATCCGTCAGCGCAGTAGTTGTAGCTCATGCAGTTGCGCTTGGCCCAAGCGATGGTCACGCGGTCGTCGTCGTCGGGCACCCTGTCCATCCACGAGCCGCCGCTGCAGTCCTTCTTGCCGTCGCCGGCGACGCAGGCGTGCTCCGAGTAGGCCCGGTAGGACGTGACGAACGGCGCCTTGGTCCAGTCGATCGTGACGGCGCCGTTGCGTGTGGCCCAGAAGCTGCCGTCCCAGAAGGTGGCGTGCACCTCCATGGGCCGCGAGTCCGGGTACGGGAGGTCGTCGTACTTCTTGAAGGCGCGCACCGTCACGTCGTCCACCTGGAAGATGATGTTGTTGGGGTTCCAGATGATGGTGTACTTGTGGAAGTCGGCGGCCGGGTCGAACCACAGGTCGAACTGGTGCTCCTTCTTGCCGTCGCCGCTCGCCCACACGTTGGTGTTCAGCACCACGGGCTGGCCGGTCGTGTTGCCCATGAACTCCATGTCGATCTCGTCGTGGTCCGTGCCGTTCCCGGGGCCGGAAGTCAGCTGAACAAGTTTAGTGAAGAAGAAGAAGTTCAGTTCAGCTCAACTCATCTAGATCTGGAAATTACTCAAGACTCAGAGAGGAGAGAGGCTGCGCTTACGTAGAAGCAGCTGACGGTGCCGGCGGAGTTGCCCGGGACGAGCTTGGCCTCGATGCTGAACTTGCCGAACAGGTACTTCTGCTTGGAGATGAGGCTGGAGCCGGAGTGCCGGTCCAGGACCAGCGACGTCACCAGCCGCCCCGACTTGTCGTAGTCCGCGCGCACGTCGCCGTGGGTGTTGAACTTGTCGTCCAGCCACGTAGACTCGCTCGCCACGGACGCCGCCTGCAGCAGCGCCACCACCGCGACGGCGAGCAGCGTCATAGACAGCCGCGCCATGGTGACCTTGTGGCTGCTGCTAGTACTAGCTTGCTCTGTGCTTCGCTTCTCACTACTCTGCAGCAGAGGAGAGCGCGGCGTGGTGTGTAGATAATAGTGGACTCTGTTCCGGCTGTGCTACGCACATGGCACCTCGGTCTGTTAATGCGCGGGGCACCTTTATTTATTCTTGTCGGTGGTCGCGAACCTTCGGACTGTGAGCGGTTGGTGAAAACCGTCCGCGCCGCTAATCTTTCGGTGTTGTACTCTGGGCTGTCTGCCGATGTGTTTGTTCCTCATGGACACTCGCTGGAGCCTCGACAATACTGGCGAATCCAGAAAGGAGACGACAGGTATGCTAACAAGCTCCAAAGATAATGTAGTACAGCTCAGGTGTTTTGATTTATTTTTCGTACACGTAAGCTATGAAATCCACACATAGCTTCATGCTTTGCTGTCATCCTTGGAAATGCTTATGCTTGTTTTTCCAGTGAATGAATGAAATCCACACTAGCTTCATGCTTTTGGTGTCATCCTTGGAAATGCTTTGTCCTGTTTTCCAGTGAATGAATGAAAAATAGTAGGATCTATATTGACACTGAAGTTTTATTTAAAGACAGAAAATGTTCATAGTGATGATTAGTATGATCATACACCATTTGATAGCATGTGGCTTTGAGTGAATTGCAAACAATTCATTCAGTGTTAGTACTAAAAATGGGGTAATCATGTCGAAGTCATCCAATGATAATAGGCCTCCATCTAGCTTCAAATCATGATTCCTTTACATATAGCTTTCAGAAGTTTTAGTTTTAAGAAAAAATAAGAAATGTTCGTTCAAAATAAAATTAGGGATTTTATTCAATAGTGGGGGCAAAAAGGATTACTAATAAAGATTCGACAATAAGTATAACAAATGAATTCCTGATATTAAGAATTAAATATTCGAAACAAGATACTTATATTCCATATTAAAAACTATATTTGTACCTAGAGGGCCATATGAATCCAAATAGTAGATATATCTAAAATGGAATCTAAACCTAAACAGAACAAAAGAACATTTGGTTTGTTCCAATAGGAACTGAACTTATCAATAAAATAAAATCATTATTAGTAAGAACATAATTAAGAAATATGAATCTAGATTTCTGTTTGAACTGATGAAAATTAACTTAGTTAATGAAATATGTATGTTTTTAACTCAGATGGTTCCCCCAGCATTTGTGGTACCGATGATGGTGTTCTACATGTGTCATTTGATCGATATTTTTATTCTCTTATTCTCTCTTTTTATATAGTTTTTTAATTTGTTGGGTTTCAAAAGTACCCTCGAAAGTTATAGCATCAAAAGTTTTAGGTCGGTCCCAAAAAAGAAATGGCTGGGTGTAATATTCCTAACATGATCTGTCAGGTGTTATCGTCTATAGGTATCTGATCGGGTGCAGGTCTGTGCACATGGCCCATCACAGCGCTGCTCGTCTCTCGCATCTACGCTCGTATTCAAATGAAATAGCAGAAGTTTTAATTCATCTTCACACTAATGGCCTTGGCGTTCTAGTTTTTCTTTCACCACCAGTTTGGCAGTTTAAAACTTTTCTTAACTACAATTGTAATGGTTAAAATCTACCCCTATAAAATTAAGCTAATAAGTTATAGCAGTGCTCTCTGAGCTTATTGTCAAATTATAGCATCAATATTTTTTTTAGTTCATACACGTCTGTAAAATGTAAAAACATTCAAGGTTCTTAATTTTTGCAGAACAGAGAGACACGTTAATTAAAAAAATGTTATTACGTGATTACTCATCTTGTCTCTATTACATTCCAACTCAACCTTCACTATCGAAGAAAAAACTCATCTTTCAGTAATACAAGAAGGAAGTTGAAAGTGCTAAACAGTGGTTATTCCTTTTCGCTAGCGCGAGAGTTCTTGGGTAGCATTATTGCAATTCTGTCTAGTTTTAGATAACATTGCCGAACACACACACAAAGGGCCTTAGACCAGCCACAGTGTGGTTAGAGCCTCAACCATCACATCACGACTGTGTTGCAAAGGTGCTTTATTTTTTCTTTGGGGGTGTTCGTTGTTTTAGCATTTAGCATTTAGACCTGTCATATCAAAGAGAATCTTATTATTTAAGAGTACTAAATAAAATTTAATAACAAAACCTTTTTACAGATAGATACATCTTTACGAGACGAATCTAACGAGCCTAATTAATCTATATTTTGTTACAGTGATGCTACAGTAACCAGCGTCTAATCACGGCTTCCCTACCCTCGTTAGATTCGTCTCGCGATTTAGACCAGGGGTTCTACAGTTAGTTTTGTAATTAAACTTTATTTAATACTCTTAAATGACAAGATTCTTCCCTCTAAATTTTAGACCCCATACAACGAACACCTCGCAATGTGAGCATCACTGCCTGGTTCAGAACACGGGGCCCAAGCGAAGAAAAAAAGAACGAGCTCTGACTGTTGAAGAGTGGATGAGGCCAACCACTTCGGCAAAAGAATAGTTTTATATTCATCAGGAGAACGAAGAGGCCGGTGCATGTACTTGCATCGATGCCCCGTTTTTCACTTCAAGCACTACCCCCTGCAGTGTCGAGGCTTCGGTGCCTGAAGCCAAAGATTACTTCAGGCACCGTTTTGAAGCACACACTGCGGCTGCTCTTAGGTACTAGCTGCATCATCGCCTTGATCTGTCCCGCTGGGCTTGTTCTTTGATTGCACGGCCACAACTAATGTTGCTATATAAATTTCCATATAGATTCTAATGCAAGGTATCTAAAATATAATTTAAACCTAAATAGAACAAAACAACAATTAATTTGTTTAGTTGTGTTGCTAAAAAGGACTGAATTTGTTCATACAATAAAATCAATATGATTTAGAATAATAAATATATAGAGAACTCGATTTCTACTTGCACAAATAAAAATTACTTTGATTGATAGGCGTAGGCATAGGTTGTGGGCCACCAGAGAAGGTGCTAAAACTGCTATTTGATCAATTTTTTATTTTCTTCTTCTCTATTTGCCCTTTTGAGAATTCTTTCTAATTTTTGGTACCCAAGATTTTTCTGAAGTTATAACTTTTTTTTTTCACTTTAGTTGAGAACTTTTGCAAATATCTGTATTGTCTTAGTGCCGTCCAAAAGAGAAATGACTTTCAGAATAATATTCCTAATAATAATCTGTCATGTGTTCGAGTACTCGCGTGCAGGTCTGTGCACATGCGTGTGGGGATTACCAGAGTCGCCTTTTTCAGTCGCCCATCACATCGCTGCTCGCCTTCAAATGATTGCCTTGTACTATTTCTGTACTATTTCAACTGCAGACCGATTGCCTTGTCGTTCTGTTTTGTTTTTACCATGGATTTGGCATAGTTCAAAACTTAACTACTACTACCATTACGATTTAGGGATTGTTCGTTTCAAGCGGCAAAAACTTTGTTTACGAGATGAATCTAATAAATTTAATTAATTTATGTTTTGCTACAATATGGTATAGTAACCATCTTCTATTCACGACAGTAACCATTAATTAATTTTATAATTAAATTTTATTTAATGAAGACATATCAGGTGCATAAAAAATATTTGGTGCACATGTGTATAAATTTTTTAGACCGTAAGATCTAATTTTAATGGCCTGAAATATTGGAACTTTAGAAAGTCTCGGTCATGATTTTAGCTACCATATATCCAGATTGTATTTCAAACATTTGCTTCATCAATGGAAATTCCTATGATTTTAGACGTGTAGATACAATCAAATGGCTCTCAATGAGTTTGTGCACATATGCATCAAATACATATTGTGCACTTGATATTTCCCCTTATTTAATACTTCTAAATAACAAGATTCTTTTTCATGTGACAGAGCTAAAAGTTTTGCTAAAGAAACTAACACCTCCTTAGAGGAAAGGTTAAACTACTGCTACTACTACAATAACAATTTAGCCAGGTATCATCGAAAAAAAAAAGTGTTGTAGTAACCTTTAACTTCGACACGCTAAAGTGAAACAGTGCTCTAAGCGGGTGTGGCGTGCCTAGTTCTGAAATGTTTGTTTTAGCTTTTGTTGGCTTTTCTAATTAAAAAGCTATAAACTGAGCAAACGAGGTTTTGAAATGTTGATTTTTAAAAGAAAAAAATCTAGCATTTTGAGGAAACGAACTAAAAACCTAACAGCCAAAGCAAACAAATAATATCAACAAAAGCTCAAAAAAATAAGTTCTGGCTTCGAACCCAGCATCCCTTAATTGAAGAACTTTATAGTAGCATATGTTTGTTTTAACTTCAAATCCAACTTGAATCCCGCTGTAGGACAACAACTATCATCATATATTGTGCACGTTTCGAAGCCTCCACGTGTCTTTAGATGTCCGCGGCGGCAATCTTGGGCGCACTACTATGGTGGGGCACCTATCCGGTAAAAACTGGATAAAAGTTGAAAACTTAAAAACTCTGTCAAAATCATAATTACATGTTCTCAAAATATTTGGAAAAATTGGCATCAATAGTTGACACAGTTATATGAATGCACCCCAAATTTCAACGCCAAACTCTAAATCATTTGCAAGATATAAAAATAGGAAAATTGACACAGATATGCACTACATGAAAGAAATAGTTTATTTTGTCTTTTAGTGCACCTAAATTCCAAATTTCTCATTTTTGTATCTAGCAAATGGTATGAAATTTGGTGTTGCAATGTTGGGTGCGTCCATAATATTGCATCAACAATGGATGGAAATATTTTCTTATTTTTTGAGAACACATAACTATGATTTTAGTTAGCTAAAATTCCGTCTGATTGCAGTCAGATTTTGGAACAATACGATAAAAGGACACAAAGGTTCTGAACCTCCAAGAAAAAAAATGTTTTGAGGAAATAAAACAATCAGTTTTCCTGTCTGGTGAATTTGACCGAAATTTTTCTCTATTTCAGTCAATTTTATTGGCCTTACAAAACGGAACCGAAAATAAATGAAGTTTCAAAAATGGAAGTTTTCCTGTTGGAAACGGGTATAATTTTTAAAAATGAATGAGTTTTCCTGTTGGAAATGGGTAATTTTCTAGAAACCAATAAAACTAAAATTCCGTTTGATTGCAGCGCATGAACTGTATTAAAATGGAAATGAAAAAAATAAGAAAGATAGAAACTACAAAAAAAAATAAGCAAACTGGCTGACCTGTCTAAACTGGCTTCTCAAATCATTGTCTCCAAATTCAGTATCACCTCCGACCGTGGGCTGAATTCAGCTGATCGTGGGCCAAAAAAAAAGATTGATTGAAAATCCGCAACCAAATTCAGCCTAAGCCAGTGAAGTCATGACAAAAAATGGAGTAAATTTCACAAGCCCACTAAAGTTATGGCTTTATATTCACAAACCCATATATTATTTGGGTTGTTGTTTTAAAAACCATCAGAATTTTAACTCATACCGTATCTCGTACTCTGATCCCATGTGTCGGTTGCGTATTCATCAATCAAATTTGTTCGGTCTCGGATTTTTACTATGTAGCTGACATGTGTGACTAGAGTATGAGATACCATATGAGTAAAAAATATGGTGGTTTTTTAATGTGAAACATGCATTATACTTGGTGGGTTTGTGACTATAAAACCAACATTTTAGGGTTTGTGAAATTTACTTAAGAAATCTGATGGGCAAAAAGTCGACAGTGAAAAAAAAATCTACTATGAAAGATAAAAAAAATATACTAGCAGATTGTGATATAGAAGTTCCGTTGAATAATCACACGTTCTTTTAGCACTTGTAATCAAGCTTTGGGCCTTAAGCAAACTGCAAGAAGCTTCCCTTCCATTCATGCGGGATAATTAATGTGTTGGACTCGTATTGCATCCAATTCGGCCTAAAACGAGCCCTATATGGAGAGTTATATGGAGCTGGGCTCCTTCTACATGTGGCCCAAAAGGAGCCCTAGATGAGATAATTTTTCAGATCACAGAATTCTAGGTCATCACACACACCAGTGCACACATACAATTTTTTTCCCCTAAAAAAACATATATTTTTTTTTAAAAAACAAAAGTGTAAAAGCTCGGAATCCTGCCGATGTGAATGTATCCGGAAGTCATAATTTTTGATTTAGACGATTTTGCATGCCCATGCAACGACCAAAGACCCACTGATTGCCCTAATTTTGCTCTGAATAAATGCACACATCATACAGTTCAATTGTATATGGGACTTCCACCTGCCAGAAATAAAACCATGTACTCATCATTTTGCCTTTTGAAAATCGATATTTGGATTTGCCTGGAATAAGCGTTTGATGATGACAAGGCTACAATTTTGCATATGTTTTATCTAGTCATAATTGGCGTTCAGCTGTGCGTTAGTAACTGCATTGATGTCAAAAGGAGCAGAGGGCAATTTTACTCCATATATACACACTATTTATTCTGCTTGGGTATAATTTGATATTCCAAAATGTTTCAAAGGAAAGAAAGAAAGAAAAAAAAAAGGCATCATGAACAATGGATCTTTTGATGGATCAGACCATCGTCCATCGGATTAGTTAACAATCATAATTGGCCGTCAGCTACGCGTTAGTGACTGTATTGATGACGAAAGGACACTTTTTGATGACCTTCCAAAAGTAAAAGACGTCTCCAAATAGTGCTGAAAGTACTTTTATTCTGTTTATCCAATAAGAGCCCCCATTAGTCACTTTTATCTCAGGACTCAGGGGGATTCTCATTGCAATGACAACAGATACAATACTGTTTGGGTGTGATTGATTAAGTTTTTTGAAGCAGCTGCAGGTTGTAGCAACCAAGTGTTTCTCCGCTGCAAAAAGCATAATCGATCACACCTTTTTTTTTTCCTGCGAACAAGAAACAATAACGTTTCAAAGGAAAGAAAGAAAAACAATGCACAAGAACAATGGGCATCTGGATGGACCAGGCCATCGGATCAGTTACGGCTGCACTCGGCGGGGAACCCCTGCGGGAAACGCCACCCATCCTCACAGTAGTTGTAGTGCATGAAGTTCTGCTTCGCCCACGACACGGTTCCCGACTCAGCATCATCGAGCTGCCGCTTCATCCACCGGTCGGTGCCGGCGGGGCACGACAGCGGCCGTCCCTCGCCGTTGGGAGTACACGCATCGGCGGTGTACCCGCGGTAGGAGACGACGAACGGCGCGTTGGACCAGTCGATGGGGACCTTGCCCTGCTCCGTGGCCCAGTAGCTGCCGTCCCACAGCGTGGCGTGCACCGACATCGGCTGGCTGCCCGGGTAGGGCAGGTCGGGGTAGCGCTTGAAGGACCGGACGAAGAGGTCGTCCACCTTGAAGATGATGTTCTTGTCGTTCCAGATGATGGTGTAGGTGTGGTAGTCGGCGGCCGGGTCGAACCACAGGTGGAACTGGTGCTCCTTCTTGCCGTCGCCGTTGGCCCATACGTTGGTGTTCAGCACCACCGGCGCTCCACTCGAGTTGCCCATGAACTCCATGTCGATCTCGTCGTGCCCCGGGCCGTCGCCCGACGACAGCTGCAAATTAATTATTGGGAACAAACATCATTTATGTTCGTGTCTGAATAAAGACGTACTGCAGGTGGGTTCACTTACGTAGAAGGAGGTGACGGTGCCGGCGGAGTTTCCCGGGATGAGCTTCATCTGGATGCTGAACTCGCCGTACATGTACTTCTGCTTGGAGTTGAACCCGGCGCCGGAGTTCTGGTCCAGGACGAGCGACGCCACCTGCTGCCCCGTCACGTCGTAGTCCACGCGCACCCCGCCGTCCGTGGTGAACTTCTCGTACAGCCACGGCTCCGCCGACGCCGCGGCGGCCAGGAGCGCCAGGGCGACGGCGACGACCAGAGGGAGCAGAGCCCGCCTCGCCATGGTTCAGCACTGCTGGTTTATGCCCTGCGATTGCTCTGCTTCTTGGAGATCCGATGAGGTCAGTTAGTGGAGCGGTTGGTTTGGACAGGATGTGGTGCCGCTTTATACTGGTGACTGTGGTGACTAGTGAGGGGTGGCCGCGGGTGATCTGTCATGGCTGCCTCAGGGCATGGCTGGGCCGTGTTCCTAGTCCACAAACAATTGCTTGATTACTCTTAAGCTACAGTGTTGTTATAGCATCTTCAACAGAGTACTTATCCCATTCTCATTCATTAGAACTGCCAATATAAGAGATAGAGCCCCTCCGATAGAACCCCCGCCCCAGCCGATTGTTTATTCCATCCTCATTTCCTAAAAGTTTCAAACGATTGCTTATCTTCTCCCATCTGTTGGGGATCGAAGGTCTTGTCCGACTCCCATCTGTTGGGGGATCGAAGGTCTTGTCCGACTCGGCGAAGCCCTCCAACAAAGATTGTATGATGATTACGTCCTTACGAAGCCCTCCTGGCGTCTTCGGCGCTCGGATTGCTCCTGACGAGGCCTTTTCAACACCTCGAAGTCCTTGAGCTCCTTGGCGAAGCCCTCCTGAAATGTCCGCGATGCTGGACTAGGTTCAACTGCCCAGACTGTTCCTCGAGTCTTACGTTATGCGTTGTTCCGAAACCCTCAATCGTCCGCGGTGTTGGGCGAAGGGGTTGAGGTACGACAAAGAAAAGTGAACAGAGTAAATGGTGTGTCTTTGGCTCGAGACCCGAAAAACAGATGTCATTACAGGGAGTCTTCCCTCCATATTTATAGGGAGAGATAAGACCATAATTACAACTATGCCATTAGTCAATTCTGTTACATTCTTTCATAGCGGGCTCAGCTTTGCTTCTGCCTGTCAACCTTCGCTGCTTCCTTGGTGACCATCGCGTGGTATCACATGCCCTTCGCTAGCGTCATGGAGCCTTCGGCACTGCTCTCGTTATCTTCGCGTCGGGCTCTTGCTTTGTCTGCTATTAGGCTTTACCCTTCTCATGTCGCCTGGTCCTTCGCTGTTTGTAGTCGCAGCTATTTCCCCAACACCATCCATTGTACAAATATAAGCAACTAACCCCCACTCTTTTCACATTGCTTATCTGCTTCAGCAAAAAGATGGGACCCAACTGATTGGTCATTCCCCCTTCCAACCGGCCTCATCGTCGACCGCCGCCTCGGCTCTGCTACCGACCGGCCACCACCCACCTCTAGCCTCCAGCTGCCACGTGCTTCCCGTGCCCGGCCGTCACCTGCCTCCCTGTGCCTGGCCCCCGCCCGCGTCGGAGCCCCCCCCCCCCCCCCCCCCAACCATGTTTCAAGCCGTTTGCAGAACTTGAATCGCCAACACCACTACCACAACATGTTGCGCCTCACTTAACCACCGCGCCATGACATGCCGCAGCTCGACGGGTACTAGAGAGAAGAGAGATGCATTATAAGCAATATTGTTGCAATGCCCACGGTCCATTACTTGGCAGAGCCAAACATAGCAGGGGGTCATGACCCCCCCCCCCCCCCCCCCCCCCCCCACCCCCCCAAACAGACCTCACTAAATGCATACATATGTGCTTGTTAAGTTGTTATTTGTAATTTTAACAAAAAAATATTATAACAGACAGCCCCTTCTTCAATTGTTTATTGGCTATGTCACCGTGAATTGTTTATATGACCATAAATAAGAGTGAATTTTAAGTAATCTGCCGGAGATAACTCTCACCTTTGGATAAGGGGTGATCAATATGTATTTCGTTTTTTTTACAGAAATACGTATTTCCTTGATTGGATGTTTATAATTGTACCCTCTGCGTCCAGGTTCTTTACGTGGTCTCCGACTCTCCATGTGAGATCGAGTCCCGAAATGTCAATGTTAAACCTCCCGGTCTGTTATTTACTGATGACGTACATATCCATCCGTACGGCCACTAAAAATGCTGTCCATTTCTCCGATCATCCGCGCGTCGATTCAGGCCGTGCATGTGGCCATAACGAAAGAGCTAATCCAAATAGTCGGTTGGTGGCAGGTAGCCTCACGACGTGCCAATTGCTGGATTTCCATGGGGACGACGGGGTGGTTCGCGCGTTCGCGTCCGGGCTCTGGCTGCAGGCCTGCAGCCGCGACCGCTGGGATGTCGCGGTCTCTTCCAAAGGGACTCGCTTTCAGCCGCCGCGCCCGGGAGCGTGCGCACGATGTGTCCGTACTCAGCGGATGCTGCAGGAGCCCTGTACATGGCGGCTAGTCCGGGCCGAACGATAACTCGATAAGGTACGGCATTGGTGGCTACAAGTGGCTGCTTCCTGCTTCGTCCGCCCGGAAGACGGCCGGTGGACTCGCAGGGTGGCCCTTCGCCTCATGTTCATGTGATTTTGTGGCTCGGCGCAAAGACTGTAGCCCACGAAATGCGTACCACAAGTTCCATGTGCACTTACAGAACTTATTGTGCACTACTGGAGAACTGGTTTTTCGTGACTGTCCCGCCCAGTCACCAAATGTCGAAAGACAGTCACGATATCTCTTCGTGACAGACAACTGTCACAAAAACTCCGTCACCCTTGATCGGTCACGAAAGCGAGTTTTACGTGACAGGATCCTGTCATAAAAAATATCGTGACTGTTTGGCCGTCACCAAACCTGTTAGCACCCCAACAGCAAACTACAGGGCCTTTCGTGACTGCCCAATCGAGTGGGACTGTCACCAAACCTGGACGGAACGGCCGCCACCTCCGTTACAACTATGGTGATTGTTAGCTGTCACCAAAACAGATCCATTCTGTGATGATATAGCCGTTGTATCCACAGATTTACCATTTTGATTCTATCGTGGTAGCTCAATAGATGCTCAATAAAAAATACTGAAGCATTGGTCCAGTAGAAAATTACATTGAACCAAACATCAATACACCACAATTTCATAAAATAGTTATTAATACATCACTAGTTCATATATGATGTCGCAAAGCATTCACACAAAACATTCAGGACACTTGACATGCGGCAAACTCATAACATACACGTCAAACAAGATGGAGCTGCTGGGGGTAGACACCCTGGAATCACAACGTTGTCACAAGTGATAGACAAGGACAGCGAGCAGGACGAGGAACAAAACTGCAGGAGCAGCCGTAAACGCGATGACAAGATGCTCTGCTTTTTTTTTCACCAAGAACCTGCAACAGATCAAGACTTACTTTAACAGCAATGCATACAATGTGCATAACGAATGGAATTTCTGAATCTAATCAAACATTATCGTGACTAAAAGTAGTTCATGATCAAGCCTATTGTTACATGTGAACATACGTAGTTCATAAGAAATTACTCATATTACTCAAATCTTACCTAGAACAGCCAGCACAATTTCATATTTCTGCTACTGAAATAAGAACTCTTCTTTACCAAAGTTACTCCAATCTTTACTTAATCAGTCAACATAATTGATAAGATAATCATGAAATGTTTAACTTATTAGGACAAGTAGAAAAACTCATAGATTTATATGCATGGAAACATCATTCATCCCCCATATATCCTCACAATAATCATGATAATCTCAATGGGACCAGAGGCTCACTGATCATTCTATGACACATTACCTATAGGAATGAAATTCAAACTTACTAGAATATGTTTCAATATCATCTGCTAGGGGTACCTTTTCAAATGTTCTTACCTTCAGCAGGAGCTGCTGCTGATGTTACTGTACCTTATGTCCATTTCTAACTAGAGTTAAATCATTTCTTCACGTTTTCAATCACGTTCTCCAAGATAAATGCAAAATTTCAGTTAACTGTGCGCAAAAAAGCATATAACAGGCTGTTAGTTCAACACAAAACAAGCATATAACAGGCTGATAGGATTATTTGCATTACCCAGTAAGCCCAGGTATCAAAAAATATATATGTTGTACAACTTATCAGACAGAAACCTCTCATGAACCAATTCATATTCTCAAAATGTTGCTGCCTAACTACAGTCGAATAAAAATTTAGGGAATACTAGGACAAGAACCCACCATGTTCATTATGCATGATAACTTCATCATTCATATCCGTATGTGATCTTCATCTTCCATATCTGAAAAAAACAGAGTTATGTTAAGCACTGCTGATCAACAGCCATATAAATGAAGGGGCCATGTTAAGTGCAAATAAATTCATTTTAATCTTTTGAGAACCAGATCAGTTTGCCTCTAGTATTTTGCCTATGTCTCAATGAAATTATACATTACTACGTATCTTAAGGCGTTTATGTCAAGAGATAATACCTTGCCTAGAATTGGCACGAGTCACGACCTTCATCAAATTAGTATGCTAGAGAATTTGAATTTTACCTGCAACGGTATTACCATGAATTATTCATAATGGGGAGCAAAAATGGGGAACAACAAATTATTCCTGAACAACATATTATCACAGGCCCAACCCAATGAAATAATACTAACTAGCTAGCAAATTAAGTTAAGACTAGACCTGTAAATGAAGCTGTACAGTTCTAGAAACCAGTTACAAATACTACTATCTGGACCGGGAAATCTAAGCAATCAAGAGTGTATAGTATTACTAGGCCAGCGTGTGGAGCAATTTCAAATATATTAGGCTGATTTAGGCAACGACTATGTAACAGAGGTAAACATATTCAGCCGCAATTAGATTTCCTCAGACCTCATCAAGTGCTACTTGTCCGGTAGCAATAACCAACTACTGCCCCAAACTACAGCCAATTTGCTACGCATGGGAGGATTTCGGGATCTGGGGACTTGCAGATGTCAGGATTCAGGGCTGTACCTGTTGTTGCAGACGTGTAGCTCTGAGAGGAAGCAGATGAGGAATCGAGGAGCGGAAGACCGCAACGTCGAGCAGCAGCAGATGGAGTCGAGCGATCGTGGCGGGTGGAGTCCCTGGTGAGATTGCAGCCATGAGTCCCGCGTGTGGAGGAGGTAAAGCAGAGGTGAGGAGAGGATACCCGGGGCAGTCCGTAGGAAGGAGACGAAGAGGCCGTCCGCAGCGGCGGCGGCGGCGGCGATGAGAGCGAGTGGCGGAAGCGAGCAGTGATGTCGGCGAGTGGTGGATGCGAGCGGTCGGCGGCGGCGAGGGGTGGACGCGATGGGAGCGCCCGGCGGCGGCGAGGAAATAAGATGACGTGTTTCCCCTCCTTTCCTTTCCTTTTTTTCATGAGTTACTTGGGCTGGCCCATTGCGCTTGCAGTGGATGGCCCGTAGCCTTGGTGACGGCCCAAGACAGTCACGAAAACTGGCATTATGAAAGGGAAAATTTTTGTGACTGCTGACTAAAAACCATCACCAAATATATGTATACGTAATTTTAATTCCTATCTGCTAACATTTTGTGACATTAATACTAAGCACCTCACCAAAAACATAATTTTGGTGACTGTCCCACCTTGCATATCATCAAAAAATAATTTTGGTGACTGTCCCACCTTTACATGTCACCAAAATAATTATAGTGACAGTCTTTTTGTAGCTGTCATAAAATCTGTGGGGCAGTCACCAAAAAACAGTTTTCTAGTAGTGGTGGGGGGCTAAATTATTCTCCAATTTGTTCTTTCCGGAGCCAGAGGTTTATTTTTCGCGGATCATATTGAATTTCAAAGTAGAGACGTAACCAAAAACCTTCGCAAAAAAGAAAAAGAAAAAAAAAAGACCTAACCAAACAGGTTGTAGGACTATTCTATTCATAAGAGGCCTTGGCCCATGAGGAAAGGAGCAAGACCGCGAATGTTGTATGTATTTGGGCCTAATCCAACGGTACATGGTGCCAGAATTAGTCAAAAAAAAATGCATAGGCTAAATAAACTGCTAGGCCAGATCAACGCACATGGGCCTAATCCAAAGTTAAACGGTACTACCAGAATTTTCTTTTTTGACAGGGAATGGTACTGCCAGAAATGACATAAGAGATTTTCAGGCAGTTTAGATATGACGGCATTTGATGCGTCCACTGAACTAAAAGCCCATATTTGTTCTTAGAAAAAAATTCGAATGTGACGAAGAGGGGTTGTATTCGAATGCGAGCTGTTGCTAGTTGTCACGTACAGGAGGACCGTATACCTTGGCGAAATCTAGCATAAGCTGCAGTTCCCACAGTTACCAGATTCACACTAGTTAACATCTTCGAGAGGTCATAAAAAAAAAAACATCTTCGAGAGGATACTAGTTTAGTGATCATTTCGACATGTCCACGACTGTTTCGACTTAGCAAAGGAGAAAATTACTTTCAGCAAATACAGTCTCGTTTGCTCCATATTGCAACGGTAAGACCCGCTTTGGTAGGGCTTATGCAGAATAGCTTATGCCTCTTATGCCCATTGCCAGTGTTGCTTATTATGGCTCGTACTTTATGAACTATGTATTTTACTGCAGCCACAATACCAAAAAGTACATACCAAAAATCCTCTATTGAGGCAAGCCGCTATAAGCTGTGCCGAACGGTAGCCCTGTGCATGGGTTGGACAACCCGCCCAACCCACCCACCCAAGCCCAACCCAAACCGCGAGAGTGACTCATACACGGATTGGGTCAGTACGGGTTGAACCCATGAACCCGCGTCAAGGAACGGCGGGCGGGGCGACGACCAGCGGCGGAGCGTGACAGTTGCGCGGTGGTGCAAGGCGGCGCGTCCCGGGGTGCGGCGCGGAGGCTCGCGGTGGCTGGTCGCGGATTGGCTGCGCCGCGGAAGCTCGCTGCGGCACGGCGGCGCCGCGTTGCGCCGGCGTGGAGGCTGTGGGCGCGCTCCTCCTCACAAGCAGGCAGTTGCCGCCCGCCCGTTCCCTGAGGGCCGAGCCGCCGCCCAATTCGGCGCCGCTGCTCCACGCCATGGCCTCCGTCGCTGGGGATGCGCCAGCCGCCTCGCTCGCCACCGGGACGGGCGCCGCCGGAGAGGCCCTGCTCTCACCGGCAGAGCTTCCTGTTGGAGATGAAACCGAAGGCTCCCTGATTCAGGAGAAGGGTAAATATTATAAGGCGAAGGCTAACGAAGGAAGCGGCGAAGGCTGATGGCCAGAGGCAAGGCTAAGCTTACTACGAGGAGGCATAATAGAATTGGCTAATGGCATAGCTGTAATAATGATTTCTCCTCCCCCTATAAATATGGAGGGAGGAGACTCTGTAATGACATCTGTTTTTCGGGCCCCGAGCCAAGAAGCACTTCATTTATTCTGTCCACTCACGATTGTTATCTAGCACCCCTTCGCCCGGCATCGCGGGCGACTGGGGGCTTCGCCACCACTCATAATGGAAGATCACACGAACTGCCTGGGCAGAAGAACCTGATAACAAGGACGCTAACAAGAACTCCGTAGGACTTCGCGAGGGAGATCCTCAGACACCAAGACACACAGAGGGCTTCGCTAGGTCACATAACCTGTTGGAGGGCTTCGCTGAGTCCATCGTGGACCTTCGATACCCCAATATTTGGCGCCGTCACGCGGGTTCAACCCACGACCACGTCTGTCATAAAAGATGGCCAAAGGCAGATCATCAAAGACAATAGATACCGAAACACAGCGGGCTGAGATCGAAAAGGAAAGACTCCCTAGAGAAGAGGAAGCCAAAGTCACTAGAGAACAAGAAGAACGTGCCTAAGCTGCACGAGCCGAGGAGGCTGCTCGAGCTGAAGAGGCTGCAAGACAAGAAGAAGCTCTAAGGCAGGAAGAAGCTCAAAGAGGCATACAAAACAACATCGGAGACGCTTCGCAGGTAGGAAACGTACTTCTGGAGGGTGACGAAACAGCAGACGATGAAGCAGATTCTATAGCAGAACGACTTCGTATCTTAGAGCAAGAAAGGCTTGAGAGGGAAAAACGCTTGGTAGTCATAGAAAAGAAGTCCAAACTGAAGATAGACATGCTACAGAAGATAAGGCAAACACAGAGGGAAATTGACGAAATGGATGAAAGGCTGAACCAAGTAAACGAAGATATGAACAACCTGAAGAAGATAAGTCAGAATCATCCAAAAAAGACGCAGAAGCAGAACGAAGGGAAAGTGGTTTACGAAGTAAGCAGCACAAGTAGAGATGTTCAACCAACTTCGATGTTCAATGAAAATTCACCTTTAAGCAAAGAATTGCAAAATGATCCTTGGCCTATCAACTTCAAGATGCCAAAGATTAAAGCATATCAAGAAAAATCTGATCCAAGGGAATTTTTGATGTCCTTCGAAGCTGCAGTTGAATCTGGCGGAGGTACAAATTCAACATATGCGAAAGCACTCGTGATGGCAATCGAGGGTACTGCAAAGACTTGGTTCTCCACCTTAGAGCCGGGATCAATCAATTCATGGACCGAGTTGAGAAAGGAATTTATAAATAATTTTCGAAGGCTTCCAAGCCGAAGAAGTCCATCAAGAAAAATCGTTCTCTTGCAAGCAAAGGAACGATGAAAGCCTCAGATAATACATGCAGAGGTTCATGGAAATCAAGTCAAAGGCCAGAGGAGTAGGCGCTTCCACGGTCATTGATGCCCTAATGGAAGGTTTAAGATCTGGACCTTTCCACTCTTCGCTCGCAAGGAAAAAACCGACCACAATCTTCGCGTTGCTTGACATCTTTGAAAAGTATGCAAGATCAGACGACGAGTTCAGAAGGAAGAAAGACGACGAAAAGAGACAGACACAGCAGCTAAGAGATGAGAAAAAAGCTAAAGAGGACAAAGAATCAAGTCAAAGTCGAAGGCATGATGAAAACAAAGAAAACCATAGAGACCACAGCAGCCGAAGGGTACACAATCTTGAAAACAGAGAGGAAAGGGGAGATGAGAAAAGAACCAGAGAGGACGAAAAAGGAAAAGAGCGAAGCAACCACGACAAGGACCACGAAGAAAGGAACAGAGATAACAGTCAGAAAAGCAACTCCCGCACCATATTTTGCGAACTACACGGCGAAAGCAAAGGGCATACAATGAAGCAGTGCCGGGACATCCAGACTTACAAGCAGAGTTGGCTCGCAAACAGGGAAGCGAAGAAAGCTATTCGACACACGAGTAACTATCGCGAAGATTGGTCTCCAAGCAATACTCATCCAACGTATCCTTCGCATTCAGTAAATCATGTGATCAATTACCCAAGGGAAGCTTCGCAGCAAATGCAGCAGTACACTTATCATCAACCGCAAAACTTGGCTGCGTTACCACCACCACCGGAAACGAACCATCATAACAATGCAAGACACTCAGAAGCAAACAGCGAGGTGCGAAGGCAAACAATAAATGCCATTACTGGAGGATCAACACAACAGCTAGACTCAAGAAGGGCAAGAAAAGAGTACATGCGAAGGGTCCAGCACGTCTCATCAGGAGCTCCTTTTGTCAAAACAAGGTGTCTCATGTTGACATAACTTTCGGGGAGTAAGACGCGAGAAACTTGGATCAATCGCATTCAGACCCATTGGTAATCCAGGCAAACATCAAAGGCTTCGATGTCCTCAAAATCTTGATTGACGGAGGAAGCCCCGCAGACATTCTTTTTGCTTCAACTCTCAGAAAAATGAATTTGGAAAATGAAACATTACAACCAGCTGGAATCCCCCTAGTCGGTTTCACCGGAAAGATAATCCAGGCAAAGAGAAAAATTGTCTTGCCAGTAACTTTTGGCGAAGGAGAAAATGCAAGGACTGAAGATGTGACCTTCGATGTGGTCGACCTCATCTACCCCTATAATGCAATCTTCGGGAGATGATCCATTAACAAGTTCGAAGCCGTAATACATCAAGCTTATTTATGCATGACGATCCCGGGACCAATCTCTGTGATTAGGGTCTTCGAAGATCAGCTACAAGCTAGGAGCCTCGAAGACAATGAGACTCTAGGAAGGGAGAATATCCATCTCATTAAACAAGCACAAGATATACCAGCTTACAAGATCTTCGGCCTCAAGAATTCGGCAAGACCATGGCAAATCTTCATGAACCGTTTCTACCAAGAGTCATCAAAGCTACTCTTCGGTAGAACGAGCGATGCTTATGTATAAAAACATAAAAGACTTGCGGGGGGTGTGCTCTTTTTCCTCACGAGGGTAACCCTGCGAAGGGTGTGAGGTTTTTTAACGAGGCACCCTCTAAGACTGTAACACAGTTTCATAGTTACCTTTTTACCCTCAAAAAGTTCCAGAGTAATTTGCCGAGGAGTCTTAGCGAAAGGCGAAGCCATGAGCTTAACAAACGAAATCAGGCAAAAAGCCTAGAACAAACGAAGGGCACACCAAAACAGATTTTGGAGTAACCCAATTCCGGGATAACGTGTTACGAGAAATAACACAAGTTCCTCAGAAACGACTCGAAGGGGAAAAGGCAAGCTAAAAAGCTGATCCTACCTCGAAAAACTTGTTTTGGCCTCGAGAAAGAAAGCCAAAGCATGAAAAAGCTAAGACACACAAAAAATTGTCTGGCAAAGAAGAATACTCCTGAATAAGGGAAGCAACACTCTTCGCTTCGAGGGAAAAACTCTCAAAGAAAAATCTTCGCTGGGTAAAAACCCAATGTCTCGAAGATAAGCGCGAAAGCTTTGATCTACACCAAGAAAACAGGTCATCGCGCAAGAAGCAGAAGGCTTCGCAAAAATATTAAAGAAACCTATTCTCTAGCGAAGTAAGTCGAACATGTTTCTTCAAAAGAATAGCTCGAAAAAGCATATTATGTTCAATGGGAATCATCGTCAGGTTCCTGCTTTACAATAAGACCTAACTCTATCAACATCTGACATACAATGCTGAACTCGTCAAAGTCATATCCGCTCGAAGGCGATTAAGGCCTCTGGAAAACGGGATCTACTACCCCAGAAGAAACCATTCGCTCAACTTGCGAAGCCGCATCAAAGTGCGAAGGTGAATCTTCAAGAACAACAGAAGGGTTACGACGGCCTCGACCACCACGCTTCTTCCTAACGGAGCTTCGACTAGAAGAAGGGCCACCTTGCGAACGACATCCATGAGACCGTCGTCTTCCGCGGCCACCACGTCCTTCGGAAGCATTAGGACAATAATTATAAGGCCTACCAATAGCCACCAGGCTACCAGGAGGAAATGTGAAAGAATCCGCGCCCCCTTCGACAGGGGACAAAGGATCTGAATCACTTGACAAATGAATTTCCGAAGGAAAACTGAAAATCTCAATTGGGGGCTCATGACGAGCCAACCCATGAGAAGAAGGCTCCGGAGTAGCAAATTCGCTCAAAGAAATCTCAGATGAAGACTCCGGAGTAACACAATTGCCCAGCGAAGCATCAGCCGAAGGCTTTGGGGTAGCAAAGTTGCTCAAAGAAAAATCAAAGGAATCCTAAAGTCCAAAACCAAACAAAAATTAAAAACAAAAACAATAATAAGTTTACAACATATGTCTTCATGGCACACTCAGCAAATACAATTCCGAAGGGGAAAAAATCCCATACACATCAAACAATGGAAAAGTTTATACCTCATCCTAAGGTGGACGACCGATCGAAAGGACCCTGCTTCAGAAGGACTCATCTACATGGCCGCCAACCTTCATAAGGGCGTCGACCGACGAAGGAGGAGTGGTGTCAGTAGAAACAAAAGAAAAGGAGTCACTGGCAGCCTTCGCCAAGGCATCACTCCCCCCAGCCTCAAGTGAGCGAAAGAGGTCCCGAACAGCAAGATGCACAACATTATTTGAAAAAGCCCTACAAGCTTGGACAACATATGGAATGTTGGTGGTGAGGCAAGCTTGGTAGTACTCAATCGAAGAGTCTTCGGGGAGCTGATCAGGAACAAGCCCCACAAAGACAAGAGCATCTTTGATTTGTCCGCAAATTGCAGACAAACGAAGCTTCTCAGCTTCAGAAAACGCAGCAAGCTCCAGGGTGGCAGCATCAACCTTTCCGCGAAGGTCATCATTAATACCTCTGGCCTTCGCAAGAGATGCATCCAGCTCTTCAACCTGTTTATCCAGAGAAGTCACCTTCAGCTCAAAGTCTTTAGCAGACTGACTGAGCGTTTCTTTCTCTGAAGAAAGGTCAGCCAAGCGCTTATTGCTAAGAACAAGCGCCTCTCCTCTTTCTCCTTGACCTTCGTCTCAAGAGCAATAAAGTCTTTACGAAGTTCATCCTGATCAGCTTTCATCCGTGATAACTCCCTATATTGGCGAAGAGAGGGATGGGTAATCGCAAGAGACTGTCACGAATAGAAGGAGTCAGATATATATATATATATATATATATATATCAAATGCTAATAATAAAAATTAGAAGAATCACCTTCACTTGCGAAGATAGCAAAGATTTGTACAGGGTATCTCCACCTTGTAGCATCAGCTCTTCCTCCACCTAAGGAAGGCGAATCCTATTTGCAGCAGTAACGAAAGGCTCAACAGCCTGAGCACTCATGACGGAGGTATTAGCAGGTACCTCGTCACAAGCAAGCGAAGACCCCTCAGCAACCTCAGCTGAATCAAAAGCAACATCAAAAGGGAGAAACTCCTCCTGCATCGTCCCAAAGATAGAATGAAGAAAAAGTTCACCACCTCTCGAAGGGCTGACAATGTCGCGAACCAGTATCTGAGGCTCAGGAGGGAGCTGAACCCCGGAATGATCTGAAAGAGGCCTCAAGTTAGCAGCAATCTGGCGAAGTTCAGACATATCACGCGATGAGAGACAACCTGATACAGGGGCTGCGCCCACTTCCTTGTCCTAGATCTGGGCCTCGCCCGAGGCCTTGTCACCCTCATCTGGGGTCTTGTCCTGGATCTAAGACTTCAATCCAGATGAATCAGGAACAGCGGCAGCAGTTGCCACACTCTTGTCCTGGATCTTGGCCTTCTCAAAAATTGTAGATTTGCCAGCTTCGGCTAAAGAAGAAGAAGAAATGCCCTTCGTAAGAGCAACAGAACTCTTCAGGGGGACACCTTTACCAGCAGAGGAAGTCTTAGAAGAACTTTGACCTCCACCCTTCTGATTAGTGACCATGTCCATCAAGTTGTATACCACTGGAGCCTTGATAGAAATTGTCGGTTTAACCAAAGTAGATTGAACGGACGAATCTTTCAAAGGCATAACTGAAGCCTTCGAAGCAGGAGCCGAAGCCTTCAAAGAAGGCGCCGAAGCCTTTGAGGGGGGCTCTGAAGCGGCAGCTGCACTGGACACTTGAGGGCGGGCGTCATTAGCCACCTTCTCAAAACTGTCCTTTCGAAGAAGACTTGTTGATCTTCGCCTTCTTCTTGACACTCTCTTCACCGGACCTTCGGTTCCCAGACATCTTAAAGAAGGGCGAAAGGAGTCTCTCTTTGTGCGAAGGGAGTGATTCAAACAAAAGCGGAGATGGCAAAATATAACAAAGGCTAATATTGCGTGAAAGAACGAGGCGACCTCAACGGGTATATATAGAACTGAGCAGAGCATCGGGAATTGGGAAAAGAAGTACAGATCAGAAACGATAAACACGTGCATGAATCAGAAAAGCACACGGCATAATCAATATTTTACAATAAAAATAAATTGTTTCTGGCTTTAATTTCATCAAAATGCATCAAGAATTGAGGGTTAATGTTGGAGATGATACCGAAGGCTCCCTGATTCAGGCGAAGGGTAAATATTATAAGGCGAAGGCTAACGAAGGAAGCGGCGAAGGCTGATGGCCAGAGGCAAGGCTAAGCTTACTACGAGGAGGCGTAATAGAATTGGCTAATGGCATAGCTGTAATAATGATTTCTCCTCCTCCTATAAATATGGAGGGAGGAGACCCTGTAATGACATCTGTTTTTCGGGCCCCGAGCCAAGAAGCACTTTATTTATTCTGTCCACTGACGATTGTTATCTCGCACCCCTTCGCCCGGCATCGCGGGCGACTGGGGGCTTCGCCACCACTCATAACGGAAGATCACACGAACTGTCTGGGCAGGAGAACCTGATAACAAGGACGCTAACACTTCAGCGGGGCTTCGCCAAGGGTCCCGAGGTCAACAAGGAGTCCGTAAGACTTCGCGAGGGAGATCCTCAGACACCAAGACACACAGAGGGCTTCGCTAGGTCACATAACTTGTTGGAGGGCTTCGCTGAGTCCATCCTGGACCTTCGATACCCCAACACTTCCGTGGCACCTTCATTCGGGAGCTTGCTTCTTCGTAGTTCGAATTGACGCCGTGATTTAGCTGCTCGTCGATTTGTGCTTTCCTTTCATCAATTGAAGGGACGAAAGATGGAATCGGATGAGAATTTGGTGGAGACGAAGTCAAGCTAATGGAGGAGGCTAGTACGAGTGCTTCTTCGGTTCTTCCCCGATGGCGACGGAAGCATGTACCTCAAGCCCACGTAACCCACCCAGCCCACCCACACCAAACCCATCTAACTGATCTTTTGGTGGGTGGGTTGCAAATCCGACATTACCCATCTTAACCCGCCCATGCACAGGTGACAGGCCTACCGAACGGCCCCTGTTGACTTTCAACTAACCGCACCTTTTTTTTTTGACTGGTTCTAAAAAGTACATGCAGATTCAGGATGAGAAAAGATCTTGTGCGCCTACCCCTAGTTGCGCTACTTTACAAGTTGCAATTAGATTGTGCGTGGAGCAAGAAAAGAGAAATTGGGCAATGGATAGTAGCGTATTGCAACCAGCTTCATTCGGAAATTCAAGTAAATTCCTTGCAGAAAAAGGAAATTCAAGTAAATGATATACTCAACAATATGCTATCAGAAGTACAAAGAAGTCAAGCTGGTGCGTGTTTGTTGTCCAGTAATCAGGTCGGTGATTTCGTATGTGATCACCTGGAGGAAGCGGACACCGGACACTGCCCTCCCCAGCCACATCAACAGACATGTGTCCCCGCCCGGCCCGGCTGCCACGTGCAAGGCACCGAATCATGCCTCATTCGCTTATGGATGCGCGCGGCGTCTGAAAACGAGACCTGCTCATGGAAACTGGAAAGATACATCGACAGCGCAGCGGCACCGGTCAGAGGCGCCGAGGGCGACACGCGAACCACCGTCTCTCCACTCGCGAGTCGCGACCAACAATGATAAGTTTTTCCGTTATGCTAACATGGCATGGCCATAGCCTGATTTGGAGCGAGAGTGATGCAGAGTGGTTAACCAACGAACAAGCAACCAACGGAATAATTGGAAGATTAGGAAGCCATTTTAGTAGTGGTGTGCGACACTTGGCTGATTCCTCGTTTTTCTCGGCTTGCCAATCTGCGCCGAGTGCGGTGTGTCTCCACGGTGGAATCAAAGTTATTATGGGTTTTGCTGAAGTGCTGTAGATAGATCATAGATCATGGACTTGCCACCTCTTATTAGCGAAAAGAACATTGACCGACCAAATTAAGGTGGTGTAAATCTTTCAAAAACTAAAATTGACATGTTATATTTGTTTTAAGGACATACTTGACATATGTTGTAGAAAATCATGCATGAGATGAATTATATATTACTGCAAGGGACAATGTATTAATACCCCAACTATGAGCTTCTATTATAGTCTGCCCTCACTTTTTCAACTTTGTAATTTTATTTTCACTTTTTCGAAATGAAGATCCTGTTTGCTGTCAGATGGAAACACTATTAGTTAAAAGCATGAGAAACGAATTAAAAAACAGTAATGCCACAAGCCATGGCTTGTACTTGCAGGCTCACAGTCGGTTTGATTTGAAACATACACAATTTATATCAAGATGTTGGCAAAATCATATAAATTTATCAAACTTGGAATAGATTTTAAACATGCAAAATCTATCAAATTTTACTTTCAAAAAACTTTAAAAATCTGTTCTAATGTTTATATCAAAAGAGGATAAAAATCACAAAGTCCAAACAAAAATAGAGTCAAATCAGCGAGGACATGCTTGTCTTTTTTTTTTGGCTCCTTTAACACCTTTAATTGCTCTTAATGGAATAGAGGTAAACTAAAGCTTCAACTGAAAAAGGTGGGGGTAAAATCACAAAGTTAAAGAAGTGAATGTAAAATCACAATTGAAGAGATAACAACACAAATGCCCCTGACTTCAAAGTTTAGGTGTTTGACCAAACATGTGAATAACTGGTTATATGCCAAATTAAAACAAGTTATCATAGCTATGCCCAACTTATTTGGTGATTAATTATATGAGATTGGGAACACAAGAGTGGCAATAGGACGATTACATATTTGAATCACTCCGATGATTTCGGGGGCAATTTGATAGCTAGGAATCTAAACATATAGCTTTTGCCCATGGTCGCGTCGGATAAGGGAAGTTTTTTATTAGTTAATCACTAGTATTGCATTAGGCCACGGGAGGCCATGTGTTAGTTCAGAACACAAAGCTATGCTATTATTAGGTTATTAGTATAACAGACGTCTAATTTCTGGATTCGCCAGTACTGTCGAGAGTTCTTTAGGATACATCACCGAACTGCCAAATTATGAGCAATCCATCATCCGCTAACAGACCGAACCTTCGCACCCATCCGAGAAGCAAAAATAATGTGCGACAGGCATCAACGGAACGTGGTGGGGGCCCAGCAGCAACCAAAGCTGAACACCAGCGGCCACCGCATGCACACATCTATAAAGCCGCGCCACCTCCTGAGCTTTCTTCATCAAACTAACATCACCATTTCCAGGGGTGTAGAGCAGCAGCCATGGCCAGGTGGTCTTATCTCGCGTCCCTCGCCGTCGCCCTAGCGCTCGTGCAGGCAGCCTCGTCGGCGCACTGGCTCAACGATTACTTCTTCACAGACGGCAACGTCCGCGCTGGCTATGACGCTTCAGGCCGGGAGGTGGCCATGGTGAGCCTGAACCAGCAGTCCGGCGGCGGCGGCTTCAACTCCAAGAAGAAGTTCCTCTTCGGGGAATTCAGCATCAAGATGAAGCTCATCCCCGGCAACTCTGCCGGCACCGTCAGCTGCTTCTACGTAAGGACCTATCTTTATTTAGTTGCACATTTCTCTTCCTGTTTTGTTGCTCCATCAACCGTCTTACTGATTAAATCATTTATTCGGACAGCTCTCGTCCGGGACCGATGACTACCGTGACGAGATTGACATGGAGTTCATGGGCAACGCGACCGGGCAGCCCGTGGTGTTGAACACCAACGTTTGGGCCAACGGCGACGGCAAGAAGGAGCACCAGTTCGACCTGTGGTTCGACCCCTCCGCCGACTTCCACACCTACACCATCACCTGGAACCCGGAGAACATCATCTTCCAGGTGGACGACAAGGTCATCCGGTGCTTCAAGCGCTACGGCGACCTCCCCTACCCGAACGCCAAACCCATGCAGGTGCACGCCACCCTCTGGGACGGAAGCTACTGGGCTACCGAGAAGGGCAAGATCCCCATCGATTGGTCCGGCGCGCCCTTCACCGTCACCTACCGTGAGTACTTCGCCGATGCTTGCGTCGGCGGTCGCAAGTGCCCTCCCGGCAGCGGCAAGTGGATGTACAGGCAGCCCAGCAAGGCCGAGTGGGGCACCATTTCCTGGGCCGAGAAAAACTTCATGCGCTACAACTACTGCACAGACGGGTGGAGGTTCACACAAGGGTTGCCCGCAGAGTGCAGCCGCAACTGATCTGTAACCTGCCCATCAAGCATCGACGTGTGTTCATCAAAGGCATCCATGCATTGTTCTTGATTTATTTTATTTATTTTCTTCGATTATTCTGGTTCATAGTGTTACTATGAACAGTACACAAGAGAATCTCCCTGAGATGCATTGGCTAATGATGGTGGTTGTCACCTAGCCATCCGGGGTTTGATTCTCATATTTGTATATGATTGATTAATGTGAGGCTGAATGCCTCTCCCTGTAATCAAGGTTTTTTTATTGTGACATACAAACGGACAAGCAAACCATGTGTAATTGCACCATGTTATTTTGCTTTACTGCACTACCTTTGGATGTTGGAAAACTTTAGTGAATTTTTTTCAGCCTTTGAAAAAAATATCGATATCTTATTGGTTTCAAATTTCAGTCACCAGTTAATTCCAGAGAGAAAAACAAAGGGAGTCCATTTTACTGCTATTGGCATAATCATATATAGCGGTATTACAGAAACATAAGTAACCGTCATTTGTTCACAAGTATTACAACCACTGGTGAATCTTGAACGAAATTTATGGTAACGCGTACATGTATAGTCTTGGACTAAAATTGTCAAATATAGGTGGTTTAGGTTGCATTGTCAAAATGAGGTATTCACCGCTAACATTTTGTTCCCAGGGTGGTGCCGCCCCATACGCCCACACCAGTGCATCGTGGCTTTGCCATACTATTTAGTACTGTGTACGTAGAATTGTAATTGGTAGAACTGTGTAGCACTGCGTTTTCTCAAGAGCAAGGCGTACGACTTCTTATTTAGCCTATATATCTGTCCGGTTCGTAGACATCGAACTCAAATCTAAATGTGCATGCATGCATGGGCGCTGCAACCTGTACTTGGGTTATTGTGTCTCCAATCTAATGTAGACAACGCGTTTGCTTATCCAGAAAGCCAAGGCAGAATCGCGCAGGCTGGAAAAGTATGCTAGCTGCATTTTTTAATCTGCTCCGGCACCGCGCACTGTGATCAAAAGTACAAACCCCGGCCCAATCATAGGCGCGCATATATTAATCTGCTCCGGCACCGCGCACTGTGATCATCAATTCATAATAGATACTTTTGTGCTGTCTACTAATCACACGAGTCGGTGATACCGCGAACTGATGGCCATGACCTGATACACGAGTCGGTGGTTGTAGTGCGCCGCTGTTTGTCCGAAATCATCATGGGAAAGATATGGAAGACTTTTGCCCAAGTCTGCGACTGTCTTCGCTGGTGGCTGGTGACCACCGGCCGCATGTATGCTGCTGCCTCCTTTCGCCAAACCCCCATGTGCGCTTGCATGATTTGCTTGACAGGAATGCGTGTCTTGCTTGCACACTTCAACGCGGGCACCCACCGCATTGCGGCAAGCCATGCGAATTGTTCCCGTATAGAGTAGGTCCGAGTTGCCGAACTCGAACGGTTGCTAAATAGACAAATACTTCTCGCGGCGCCGGACGTTACGCGCGCTCACCGTCGTCCATCGCCATGGAGCATGATTGCTCATCGTCTGCATGTACGAGAGTCAAGAAGAACCACAGGGTACCCCGGCCGTATGCAGGAGATAGTATTCCAGGTTTTGAAGCATTATCTGTCACAGTGATACGTACGCTACAGTATATATCTGCCTTGGACCGTAAGCCAGTTCCATCGTGACATAAGTTCAGAGATCATGAACATTATTTTTCACAATGACACGTACGGTATATATATGATGCTTACAATACGCGGTGACGGTGCAGATTAATATATGCGCGGCGATGATTGGGGGTTCGCACTTTTGGGCTTTGGCAGCCGGAAAATTCCACACAGCTGGGAAAGAAAGATGTAGCTGGCGACTGCATCATACAGGGTGCATAGTTCTTCTTTTTGGATAAGCAAATGCGTGTCTACATTAGATTGAACACATGAAAGGAAGTACATATCGAACGCACATGAAAATATTTGAGTTCGTTAATTTAGGAACCGGCAAGAAAAGCTAAGTAATTCTTCACTCGCCATAGATAGTGCTGTAATACAAACTCTAACGGATATACCACTACAATTTGGTTTTGTCGAAAGAAGAAGATTGGACATCAACTTCCGAATATTTGTTAACTTTTTTGTGGTACGGATATTTGTTAATTAGTAAGTGAATTTTGATACCATTTAGGCATCCATAATGCCCTAAGGATGATAAAAGAGAGCTACTACTGTCGAGGAGACCGAGAAAACAATTTTTGTCAGTCGGTCATTTTCAGCCGTCTGATTGACATCCAATGCTCCGGACGTTGTTTAATCCTTCCTTCTGATGGGATATGTCTTCTCTATCTTCCTTCAGAGGTTTTGGTGTGTACCGAATGGGTGCTAACTGGTTGTAATAATGAATTACATATACATGCATTGATCGATACAGAGGCTGGAATATTGAAATGTATATATGTTCCTTTTTCTTCTTAAAAAAGCCATGGTTCCGCTACTTCTTGCGGTATTGCACCATCTTCGGTGAAGTTCCAATGTCCTTGAGCACCCTCACTGTCAACTCTGCCCACCGACCTGACACTCACAGCTCCAACTCCCCTCGCCGGCACCTTGCAACCCCGACTAATCCACTGCCCACCATGGGTCCATCCATCCAAGACACCAAATCCTAAACCCTGTAGCCCATAACATCTTCAGCTCACACGTTCTCAACATTGACTAAACCCCGGCCGACTTGATGACACTTGAGATTGAGGAGGTGCTTGAAAAGAAGACACCAAGTTTGTTTCAACATCCCAATTCCTAACACAACAACAGAACCGTCCTGTAGCGACGGTTCAAAATGGCCTACAGCGACGGACCAGACCAACCGTCACTACGTTACTGTCGTTAGAAATCATGAGCCTGCAGCGACGGTTCAAAATAACCGTTGCTACAAACTAATTTGTAGCAACGGTTGGCGGCAGCAACCGTTTCTACAAATTGATTTGTAGCAACGGCTGGCGGCAGCAACCGTTGCTACAAATTGGTTTGTAGCAACGGCTGACAACAGCAACCGTTGCTACAAATTGATTTGTAGCAACGGTTGACGGCAGTAACCGCCCCTATAAATCACTTTGTAGAAACGGTTGCTGCTATCAACCGCCGCTACATTTTCGACAGGAAAAAAAATAAAATTAATTTCTTTAATACACATTCCAGAATACACAGAAATCACAGATAGCACAATATAAGATATAATCCATTCCAGAATCATTCCAGCAAGTGCAAAGACAAGTGTATACATCACTTAGTCATCATACACCCATCGGTGCACCAAAGTGTCAACAACATACATCCATAGAACAATATTCACAATTATTCACAAGAATATTCAACTAAATACATCCATGCAGCACAAGTGTCATCTTTCCTCCTTCTCTAACACTTCATAGTCATCGTTCTCCATAGGATCTAGGTTAGGCTCATATGGACGTTTGGAACCAGTCCACTCACAAAGCGGCCAATGATTCATCGCCAAGTCACTCTCAGGATCAAAGAACTTACCATTTGGATGAATGATTTCTCTCAGAATGAAACGACATAGGTTAGCAACCACCCGATACATTACATTTGTCGTCAAATGTATTGAGTCCGGCGGGATTATTCCTCTTCTAATCATTTCATATTCCTTTTGCCTTTGTGTTTTTTGTCGCTTCATCCTTTGTTCTTTCTGCAATGCAATTGTAAAGATGTGTTAATTGAAGAATTAGTGAACGAGTGACGACAAGAATACAACTAAAATGATACACAAACCATATACATACCTCTTCTTTGGTCTCCTCGGTGATGGTGTACAAGTATTTGGAGCTACTTTGCGAGAATATACATGTGTAGTAACCACAATGCACGGATCCTCTGGGCTGCTTGTAGCACTAAAATAGAGAAAACATAATTAGCAATTTGATATAATCATACAATCGATATACGATAAATGACGTAGCATGTCTTACCCAAAATTTATGACGGAAGTACATATATTTGTCTCGATAAGGGCTGTGCTTGCCCCCAGCTTTGCAATAGTTCGCGTAAGCGCTGCTCAATTGAGAAAAGCGTATTGTTAGATAAAAATAGTCGTCATAATTGAAAAGCGATGCTTAACTTACCAATCTATGACGCTGATGATATCTTGGTACCTCTTCTTGTCCACATCAAGACTATCAAGCACTAGAAGGTACCCATTTGTCGGTATAAGGCACAAACATATCCAGTGGTCACTACAACAATAATCGTGTTAGTACTCATTACAATAGATGTGTAGGAGATGAAGACAGTGGTTTAACTTACTCAAAGTTGTATGGGGCCATAATCATCTCTCTATCCTGCCACTTCATGAAACAGTCATAGATATATTTAGCCATATGAGTCCTTGCCTGTTGGACCAACTGCTTTTCCAATGTCTCTAGCTCCGCATCCGTTTTACCAGCGTACATGGGGTCTAATTTGTTTAGTCGTGGGTTGATCACGGTATGATTTATGATCTGGGGGTTCAAGTACGCTAGCTTCCAAAATTCCCTGGTGTGTGTGTGTGTCTTTCGTTGGAAGATGGAACAAAGCCTACAAAACAAGAAAAGTGATTCTCATTGTTTTTCCGGTGAAGGACATGCATTTAAAAAATGAGATGAGGTGCGATGACTTACATGCACCACAAGGTTACTAAGGTGCTATCCCTCCTTTGAAGCCGAAAGGCACGGTAAATTTCATCAAAGGTAATCCCCATGATGTTTGTCTTCATTGGTTCCATGTCGTTGAAGAGCCATACTTTAAAGGTATCATGGATACTCCTTTTTTTGCGGCTTGCATGTACCAGTGATGCAGCTTCTTCATCTCCCAAGGCATGTTCTTGAGACAAATTTTTGGTACAAGTTGCTTGCCCAGTTCGAATGTTGTAACGTCCTCATCGGTCAAGTCCCCCAAAACTTCATCGTCGTAGCACAACAATGATCGGGGATCTTTTACGTGGTCGACCTTGGGAGCTACCTGACAAGTCGGATTCCAGGTGTTCTTCCATGACTCCATGTATGACTTGACAGCCTCCTGGACCTCTTTTTTCCTACCAGTGGGTTCCGTATCGAAGCCGGTTACGGTCCGTGGTATGACTGGCACATATGGCTTCGTCGAAGAAGGCGGCCTTACATCTTTCTTTGGCGGGGGGCTGAGGAAGCGCATCATCTTTGGAGGGCGCATCCTTAGAGAGTACATTATCTTTGGACGGCGGGGGCTCAGGACGCGCTACATCTTTGGAGGGCGGGGGATGAGAGAGCGCATCATCCTTGGAGGGTGGGGGCTGAGGACGCGCATCATCCTTGGAGGGCGGGGGCTGAGGACGCGCATCATCCTTGGATGGCAGAGGCTGAGAGAGCGCATCATCTTTGGATTGCGGTTCATCATTTGGCTGGTGCGGCTCATCATTTGGTACATCATTTGAGCCCGGCTGCTCTCGGATCGGAGTTGCAGCAGCGTCCCCTAAGTTCTCAATCGTAGGACTCCATTCATTCCGTTCAGCCACCACGATTGCTTCTTTACCAGCAGAACGAGCATTACTAGCCGAAGCTGCAGCCGACGTCGGAGACGGCTGACCATCGGCTCGGGATGGCTGGCTGGCATGGTGTGACCCGTGACCGGACAACAGGGCCGGAGAAGTCCGCGTGAGGAGGACAACTTCTCGTCGTTTCCACATTATGAAAGTGCCAAGAGTGTCCTTCAGAGTTTCTATCCCCTCCTCGGGTATTGGGATTTCAATCTCATTGTCCTCGTATCCTTCCACTATCTCATCTACAGATACCCTTATGAATCCAGGTGGGATTTTCCTTAGGTGAACGACGTCTCCAGGAAGTGCCATGCCTGTTGCAACCTTCAATGTCTTCCCCTTCTTGTAACCAAACGGCACGTGCAGCTCACAAGGAACGGCCTCAGTGATGGGTTCAAACCCCGGTTCTGACCCCGTGGTGGACGTCGTCGTACCCTGAGACATAGAGTCCATCGACGCTTGGAGGTTGGGGACTATGGGCTGTAGTTGACTGAGCTCAACTGGATTAGAATTTGCAAATGCCCTATACCGCCGAACCCACTCTTCTTGTGCTTTATGTTCCAGTTCTTCCTTGTAGAAGTCATGCTTCTTGTACATGCTCGAGGATGAGGAGTCCGAGAAACCTTCATGCCAAGGTGTAGAACACGAGATTCCTCGTACCCGCTCGGGATGTTCTTTCGTCTGTAGACCCGCAGTGAGCGTGTCTTTGTGATACACAGGCTTCAGAACACCCATCTCCACCTGCTCTTGTATTGGACCCATTAAGCGTGCGACCACTTCTCCTGTCACAGGGTCCCTCGCCACAAGCTCACCATCCACCCACTCGGCTCGAGCATAAATCCAATTCCGAGTACGCTCATCGAGGAATCTCAGCGGATCAGGCTTTCCTTCCTCGCGGTTCTTCCGTTCCAGCTCTCTCCACTCGTCAACCTTGGCTCTGTAACCGCCTGGACCTAGGTGCGGATGGTACTTGTTCCTCTTGTTCAGCTCTGACATCCTCGCACTGAGCTCCAAAGCATCAGCGCTTGTCTTCTGTGCACGAAAGACGTTCCATTCGTATGCAGTGATACTTCCATATTTCGAAGGGACCCGATCCTGTTTAATGTACTCGCGGTTGAGCATGCACTTGAAATCCCGAAAGCATCGGCACAGACAGTCCATTGTTGCCTTCCGGCCTTTCTCTTCGTCTTGCCTACGGAATTTGATCTTCTCCTTCACCGCTTTCCACATTTCCTCTTTCAGGTGGGTTGGCACTAAACGCCAATCTGTATAAGTGATGGAGCACTTGTCTTTGATCACCTTTCCACATCGGTTGCGCCATTTTGCCAGAACGCCTGGTGGATCGCTTGGTTTCCCATCTTTCGAGTCAACGGCAATGACATCAAATATGCCTTCTGCCGTGTTTGCATTGCGTTGACCGCGCTTGCGTTTCGCTGGCGGCACTTGCTCAGGCTCCTCTTCTACGACGAGCTCATTGGTCGCATCGACTGTCGGCTCCTCATCAAACAAGCGGCGGGGCCTCCTTCTCCGTCGTGCAGGCTAGCATATGAGACATCAATATTTTAGTTAAACCACATCAAGGAGACAATGAAATGTGGAAACACTTATTTCACATCATACCTCCCGTACATGTTCGGGCTCATAATCGGGGTCGGGGACCCCAGATTGACGTTCCCGACGTGGTCGAGGAGTCGGCTCCTCAGGTTCCTCGTACTCGGTGCTTCCTTCTTCATCAGAGGACTCACGGTTCGAGGGCGTGTACTCGATCGTCTCCCGGATTTGCTGAGACATGTTGATCGCGGATTCCGTGTTCTCTTGGTTTCCTCCTACCCCTCCTACTGAGTCCGGGTTGTTCTCCATCAGGCTTAATCAACTAACTGTGAGGTTATGAGAACTTCAGTTAACTACAACAATTCCTATGATAGAAACTAAAAGGTGCCATCAGATCTGGGATAGCCGTATCATCATGCAAACGTGACACTTGCCAGAGTCGAGTGGCAAGTGTCGACCAAATGAATATCACTTGGCAGAAACCCGCCACGTCGACTCTGGTAAGTGTCAGGTTGGCCATCCTCCTTCATCATTTGGCGACAATGAAAGGGAAAAATTGCTCTTAGTGCGGGTTGCCGAATTAACGGCCATCCATCGCTCTAAGGTCCTAGACTTGCATCGCATAGACTGTGCAATGTCCAAGGATATGCTCCTTCATGCAACGCTCGTCTCGCTTAGCCCGCTTTCATCATCGAGCATAGGGAAGAAGAGGGGGCCAGGTACAAACAAGAAATGATTGTCACTATCACTCTCACTCTCACTGCGGGTTGCCGAATTAACGGCCATCCAACGCATTCAGTTAACCATTCACTAAATATATTTGGCAACTTCCAGTTAACAATTCAGTTAATAAAATGACAGCAACATGTTGAACTTCAGCAATTTCAGTTAATTTCCAACACTAATATGTACAACAATATCAGTTAAATTCAGTTAACAGGGCAGCATCATGAATTTTGCATCACAAAATTACTAACACGTGAATTTCAGTTAACAGGGCTGCATTCAAAATTACTAACAGCATTGAAAATTACTAGCATAATGAATTTTGCATCACAAAATTAGTAACACAAATTCAGTTAACAGGGCAGCATTGCAAATTACTAACAGCATTGCAAATTACTAGCAGCAACATGTTAAATTCAGTTAACAATATTCTGCAAAATCCAGTTAAAAGGGCAGCAACATGTTGAACTTCAGCAATTTCAGTTAATTTCCAACACTAATATGTACAACAATATCAGTTAAATTCAGTTAACAAGGCAGCATCATGAATTTTGCATCACAAAATTACTAACACGTGAATTTCAGTTAACAGGGCTGCATTCAAAATTACTAACAGCATTAAAAATTACTAGCATAATGAATGTTGCATCACAAAATTAGTAACACAAATTCAGTTAACAGGGCAGCATTGCAAATTACTAGCATCACAAGATCAGAACTAACACAATGTCCTTACTTTTGCAGCACAAGGTAATCAATTTTGCAGCACAAGAACACATCAGGCCACCCTCTGGACAGAGAAGGAAGAAGGGTCGCACCTGGTGGAGGACGAGGCGACCGTTGCAGCTTGGGGACGGGTCGGCGAGGTCCGGGACGGCGGCGATATCCGGGACAGCGGCGAGGTCCGGGACGGCGGGAAGGTCGGGGAGGATCGAGCCCTAGGTCGGCGAGGTGGGATGGCGTCCCGGGGTCGAGGGCGGCGAGGTCCGGGACGGTGGCGAGGTTGGGGATGTCGGCCCATGCACGAGCGCGCGTCCGGGACAGAGGCGGCGGAGATGGGGGCGGCGCCGAGCGCGAGGTCGCGAGCGGGGGCCCGTGGATCTCGTCGCGGGTGGAGGAGATGGGGGCGGCGCCGAGGGCGAGGTCGCGAGCGGCGGGCCGTGGAGCTCGTCGCGGGTTGAGGAGGAGGAATGCGGTGGTGGCGTCGGCGGCGAAATTGGGCAGCCTGACGGCGTGGTGGAGAAGCCGCCGGGATTTTACAAGGGTTCAAGGAGGAAGAAGAGTTTATATAGGACAATTTTTAGCCGCGGTTCAAGATGACGTCATCGAACCGTTCCTACAAATCACATATTTGTAGCAACGGTTCCTGACGTCAGCAAACCGTCACTACAAATATTTTCCTTTTTTTTATTTCATTTGCTGTGAAAATGACAGAAAATGATTACAAATGGTATAAAACGTTATAAAATGATATAAAATGATAGCAAATGGTATAGAAATTATTATAAATGTTTTAAAATTATATAAAATGTTTGATGATGGTATAAAATGTTATAAAATGATATAAAATTATTATAAATGATATTAAAATTTTAGAAAATGGTATAAAATGTTAGAAAATGATATAAAATTATTAGAAATGATATAAAATGATATTTAAATGTTAGAAAATGGTATAACATGTTTGGAAATGAAACATAGTTGCATTAAGGTACATTACATGGAACATAATTCAGAATATTACAAAAGACATCAATGAGCTAGTTAGCCTTGAACGACTTTTCCTTCGTTGTCGTTTCGCATGTAGGGCACTACACCAGCATAGACTAGGTTTGTCTCAAAGAGTTTAAATTTGGTTGGATCAATGAAAGATGGCACTTCTTCGTACTGATTGTATTCATCTTCATCCTCCACGTTCTCAACTCCGACGATTCTTTGTTTACCAGAAACAACGATTGACTTCTGTCCTCCGCTCGCTGGGTCAGGTGCGTACCACACTTGTTGCACTGTCTTGGCTAGTATCCAAGGCTGATCTTTGTGACCTACATTGTTGAGATCCACGATTGTCATCCCCAGGCTGTCAACCTCCACGCCACGCGGGTGCTTCACCCATTTACACTTGAATATAGGAATATGCAAACTTTCTCCATAGTCTAGTTCCCAGATTTCCTCAATATACCCATAGTACCATGTATTGTGACCTTCTTCATTTTGGGCTAGAGCTCGAACACCATAGTTTTGACACTTGCTCCTTGTGTCTTTTTTTTGGGTGTGAAAGGTGAAACCATTGATGTCATACGATTGCCAGGTGACCACACTCCTTGATGGGCGACTAGCTAACATTCTCAACATCTTGTCATCTTCAGTTTCCCCACTTGGCAGGTCTAGGTTCTTTAACCATGCCGTGAAGCAACGCTCGTGCTCCTTTACGATCCATTCATCCGACCGGTCCTGATTATTCTTGCGAAGCTCAACCAGGTGTCTCTCAGAGTAAGGTGTCACAAGCTGAAGTTGTTGCAACACGCTGAAGTGTGCTCTCTCTACTTCTTCGTAACTTGAATTGGTGAATGATCTCCTTCCTGTCATTCCTTTTCCAGATAGCCTTCCCTCATGACGAGACACCGGAACGCCGATTGGTGTGCTACCTTTAATATAATCTGTACAACACTCGATAATCTCCTCAGTTGTGTAGCCCTCAATCATCGAACCCTCTGGATGGGAACGAGTCCGTACATATCGCTTCATGAAGTACAAGAACCTCTCGAATGGAAACATGTGATGCAAGTACACAGGTCCCAACGCCCAAATCTGGTCAACAATGTGAATCATGAAGTGTTCCATCGTATCAAAATAGGATGGAGGAAAGCACATCTCAAGAATGCACATGGTCTCCTTGATGTGAGTCCGTAGGTTATCCAAGTCGTCTAGACTAATCACCTTCTTTGACACCTCATTGAAGAAGTAGCACAACCGAGTTATGGCCAACTTGACCCACTCTGGCTTGATAGCTCTGATGGCGATAGCAAGATACACTGAAAGCATTGAGTGGCAGTCATGAGTGTTGTAACCACTTATCTTCAACTCTTGCATGTTAACAAGATTCTTGACATTTGATGAGAAACCGGTCGGGGCTTTAATCCCGCGTAGGCAGTTGCACATAGCTGTTTTCTCCTCACGCGTAAGGGTGTACCCCGCTGGGGGGAGGTAGTACTTTCCGTTCGGTCTTTCTTGAGACCATAGCTCTTTCCTTATTCCCATGTCTTTAAGATCTCTACGTGCACTCAGACCATCCTTTGTTTTCCCAGCTACGTCGAAGATAAGTCCAGAGGTGTTATCAAAGACACCCTTCCCGATGTGCATCCAATCGAAGGCATGAGGCACATAGAATTCTCTCCAGTAATTGAGGTATTTGAAGAAAATCGATAGCTTCTTAAACGGCATGCGAAGCTTTGAGTTCTTAACTCCCTTCACAGGCTTTCCGAAAACTACACGGATGTTCTTCACAATCTCAAACACATGCTTTCCGGTCCAGCGTCGTGGGGCTGACTCTTTCTCAATCGTGCCATCAAAGTTTCTCGCCATTGCACGATAACTATGTATCTTCGGCAGGAAGCGGCGATGTCGCATGTACACCAGCTTCTTAGAATTTTGAAGGTAGACATAGGATGTATCATCAACACATGACATGCATGTCGCCTTCCCTTTGACCTGTCCAGAGAGCGTCCTTAGTCCAGGGGAATCGGTGATGGTGACGAAAATGATGGCATGCAATGTGAAGTACTCCCTCTTGAACTCATCCCACATACGAACCCCCTCTTCCCAAAGTTTCTGCATGTCTTCCAACAACGGTTCCAAGAACACATCGATATCATTACCAGGCTCGTGAGGACCAGATATAAGGGCCGCCAACCATATGTACTTACGCTTGTGGCACAACCATGAAGGGATGTTGTACATTGAAACCGTAACTGGCCAAGTGCTGTGCGGGTTCCTCATTTGACCGAAAGGATTCATGCCGTCACTACTCAATGCGAACCGTATATTCCGTGGCTCATCAACGAATTCTGGATGGTCACTGTCGAACTTTTTCCACTGAGCTGCATCGGCAGGATGTCTGAGCTTATCATCCCCTTTGCGCGTATGCCAAGTCATCATTTCCGCGTCTCTTGGATTGGCGAACATGGGCCTAATGCGATCAATAATAGGCAGGTACCACATGACAAGGGATGGAATCTTTCTGTCATCGTCATCTCCATCGTTCACCATGCTCTTCTTCCTCTTCCTCCCCACCTTCTTATTCTTCTTGTTACCCCCAACGGTTGTGTCTGCACCGTGGTCATTGTTCCGCTTGTAACGACTGCGTTTGCACCTTGGGCATCTATCAACTTTTGCAAACTCTTTCCGATACAAGATGCAATGGTTTGGACACGCATGAAATTTTTGCACGCCCAAGGAAAGTGGGGACAATAGCTTCTTCGCGAGGTAGGTGGTCCTAGGCAATGAGTTCGGCTTCGGCAGCATGTCAGAAAGCAACTGCAACAAATTAGTGAAACTTCCATCTGACCACCCGTTGGTGGCCTTTAGTTTCATCAGATCAAGGACAGAACGCAACAGAGTAAACTGTTCATCACAACCCTTTGATTTCTCGTACAGAAGCTCCTTTGATGCCTTCTCAACTGTATCCATGTTGTCAAGTCCTTTCGCTGTACCAACATTATGGAACACTTGTGGTTCCACGTGTCGCAACATGTCCTCAACAGCAAAATCAGGTTCCACATCCATAGCCGCGGTGCTATCATGACACTCTGTTGCTCTTACTTCAACTGGAACCTCAACCTCCCCCTCATCATCTCGAACATCATCAACCGCATCCGACCCGCCAATCTCGATGTCCTCTTCACCGTGTCATGTCCACGTCGTGTACCCCTCAACGAAACCCCTCTTGACCAAATGTGATTTGATTACATTCGTATCTGTCCAGAGCTTCTGATTCTTGCAGTCAACGCATGGACAATATATGTCCGTTGTCCGTTCAAGATGAGCATGTTGTTCAGCGCAATGGATGAACTTGGAGAGTTGCTCCAGAAATAACAATCCCACTCTGGGTGCCTCGTACATCCAAGATCTATCGTCCATCGATCGCATTCCTATGACAAAGATGAAGTAGATAAAATAAACCGAAATGAGCCTTTTTTTCCAATTTAATATACTCAAAGAGGAAGAAAACATAACAAAAGCAATTAAATTTGACACATAAAATCCATGAATCGCACACATAACCCCTCTCTCTAGTGTTGTCTCCATCGATCTCTCTCTCAAGGTCTCTCCCTCTCTTTTATTTCCTACTCATCATTCTTCAAGAGTAAAATAGGCCAAAATTACATAACTATGAAAAAAGCTATATAAAAAGGATATATTGCTAGATGATGCAAATACAAGGTACATGATGCAATATAGTATCATTCAAACCAACTGAAGCATCACGAATCAAGAGAATTTTGCCTAAATTCGATTAAAACCGAGCACAATTTTGAAACCCAAAATTGAGTCGCAATTCAAAATGTTAGAAGGAAATAACCTATGGTGTGTGTTCCCCTTGCCTCACTGAACAAAATTGTTCAAAAGAAATGAAATCAAAACCTTCCCCCCTCGTTTTAGCGATTTTGGAGAAATTCTCCGGCCGCCGTGGAAGAAGTGCGAAGTGCGAGCTGGTCGGGGAGAGTTTTAAGTAGTGTAGCCCTTTGTAGCGGCGGTTGATGGCAGCAACCGCCGCTACAAATCGATTTGTAGCGGCGGTTGATGACAGCAACCGTCGCTACAAATCCATTTTTAGCCGCGGTTGCTGCCGTCAACCGTCGCTAGAAAACGATTTTTAGCCGCGGTTGCTGCGACGAACCGCCGTTACTAATTGCATAAACAATTTATTTTTAGTGATGTGCAGTGGTATAGCCACATGCACATCACAAATACAATATTACACACACACAAACTCACACACTGACTAACATAAACACACACTAACACATGCATCATCATTGATACATACACACTAACACACTGACTAGCAACTAACTAACTTAACTAAAAAACTAAACAAGTACTAGTGGTCGGCGGCACATCGTTGTCGGTCCCAAAATTGGCCGCCATTCATGCATGGCGCGCGGCCGGCGGAGCGACGTTCCTCCCACGGGCTTCGCCGCCTCCATGGCGCGCGCGCGGTGTCGTAGCTGCGCGCAAGTCACAGCCATCCTTGGTTGCGAGCCAGGATGTGGTGACGGTTCCTCCCCACCGCGTGGACGTCCTCCCTGCGGCGCATCTCCAACACATGCATCATCATGTCGGCCATTGAGTCGCTATCAATGCCGGGGCAAATGGGGCACAGGTACGTGACCTTGCCGGAGGGGCTGCCCCTCACAAGGACGCGCAGCCCGGTGTCGTCGGTGGCTCCTCCGCCGCCATTGTTGGGGGAGCGCGGCGGATCGGCAGGGAGCGGGTTGCACGGCGGCTAACGCTCCGTGCAGGGGCGGGCGCCCACGAAGGTCGTCTGGGCGGTGGCGCAGCGGCGGCGGCGAGTTATGGCGCAGCTAGCTCTAGCTAGGGAGAGGCGACGACGGCGGATAGCGTGCAGGCGCAAGGGTGAGGCGACGGCGGCGGATGGCGAGCGGATAGCTCTAGCTAGCTGGAGGCGTCAAATTTATAGCCGGCCGGCGTCGATTCGGGAGGCTTCTGCCTCTGTTCAGCCCGTGCCACAAAAGACAAGCTCTCCCCTGTTCCTCCACTTTGTAGGGACGGTTCATGATGCCAACCGCGGCTAAAAAAGATTACTAGCCGCGGTTGCTCGCAGTAACCGTTGCTACAAATGGATTTGTAGCAACGGTTGGTAACAGCAACCGCCGCTATAAATGTCAGATCTTTAGCGGCGGTTGCTGCCGCCAACCGTCGCTACAAATTATTTGTAGCAACGGTTCGTGGCATCGACCGCCGCTATAAATCATCTTTAGCGACGGTCAGTTTGTACAGTGCCCACCAAATACTGTAGCGACGGTTGGCTTTCAAAACCGCCACTATGTGATTTTGGGCACTGTCGCTATAGGAGGCTTTTGTTGTTGTGTAAAGTAGTACAATAAAACATTAACAATTCGTAGTTCTTTAGCACAAGGCGTAGTTTCTTACCCATTTGAGCCTCACAATAAAAAAGAACCCCGTATTACAGGGGGTGCATTCACCCTCACACTACACAGACATGATCAGAATCAAACCCCGGATGGCTAGGTGACAACCACCATTATTAGCCAATATATCTCAGGGTGATTCTTTTGTTCATCACAGTAACACTATGAACAAAGAATCACTGAACAAAAAAAACGTATAAATCAAGAACAGCGGATGCCTTGATGACCACTCGATGATTGATCGACGGGCGCATTGCGTTATCAGTGTCGGCTGCACTCGGCGGGCAACCCATTCGGAAACCTCCACCCGTCCGTGCAGTAGTTGTAGCGCATGAAGTTTTTCTCGGCCCATGAAATGGTGCCCCACTCTGCCTTGCTCGGCTGCCGGCGCATCCACTTGCCGCTGCCAGCGGGGCACTTGCTACCGCCGACGCAGGCATCGGCGAAGTAGTTGCGGTAAGTGACGGTGAAGGGCGCGTGCGACCAGTCAATGGGGATCTTGCCCTTCTCCGTGGCCCAGTAGCTGCCGTCCCAGAGCGTGGCGTGCACCGCCATGGGTTTGGCGTTCGGGTAGGCGAGGTCGGCGTAGCGCTTGAAGCAGCGGATGACTTTGTCGTCCACCTGGAAGATGATGTTCACCGGGTTCCAGATGATTGTGTAAGTGTGGAAATCGGCTGCCGGGTCGAACCAGAGGTCGAACTGGTGCTCCTTCTTGCCGTCGCCATTGGCCCACACGTTGGTGTTGAGCACCACGGGCTGGCCGCTCGCGTTGCCCATGAACTCCATGTCAATCTCGTCGCGGTAGTCATCGGTCCCCGACGAGAGCTGCATTATGCATTGCATCCGTCAAAATTGTTAGTGATCAGATGGTCCTTGGAGCAACAAAACTGGAATTGAAGATTAAAAGTGGAAAGCGCGCTAAGGATAGGATATTACGTAGAAGCAGCTGACGGTGCCAGCAGAGTTGCCGGGGATGAGCTTCATCTTGATACTGAACTCGCCGAAGAGGAAATTCTTCTTGGAGTTGAAGCCGCCACCGCCGGACTGCTGGTTGAGGCTCACCATGGCCACCTGCTGGCCCGAAGCGTCATAGGTGGCGCGGACGTTGCCGTCTGTGAAGAAGTAATCGTTGAGCCAGTGCGCCGACGAGGCTGCCTGCACGAGCGCTAGGGCGACGGCAAGGGACGCGAGATGAGACCACCTGGCCATGGCTGCTCCTCTATAACCTGGTGAGGTTTGATTGGTGCAGAAAAGCTCAGGAGGTTGTGTGGCTTTATAGATGTGTGCGATGGCCGCTGGTACGCCAGCTTCGGTTGCTGCTGGCCCCCCACCACGTTCTGTTCATGCGCGGGGCACATTATTTTTGCTTCTTGGATGGGTGCCAAAGTAAGGGCCGGTTAGCGGATTAACGGAGGGTTCATAATTTGGTAGTTCGGTTATGTATCCTAAAGAACTCTAGACATAAGTGGGGAATAAAGAAATTAGATGTAAGGTGTGCTAAGCTCATGATAATATAGCTTCGTGTTCTATTTTGCCCTTTTTTTTAAGAACAGGAAAGAAACTAACACATGGTTTGTGACAGTGCCAGCGATCAATAAGAGCAGAAATATAAGCCTGTTTGGCACAATTTGTTTCTCAGTTTCTCCACGGAAATAATCAGCAACTATGTCAATATCAGGATTCTAGGATAGCTTACTAGTAAGCAGATCCTTAGCATAAACTAAAATGCCCAAATAAGCAGAAAATGTTTTCACCACTTTTTCAACTAAGATGCTTATTCATCAAAGAAGTGATTTAAAAACATGCTCTCTTCTGTTTGCTTGTCTTGTCTCTTGAAATCTCCTATATATAGTTCATCTACTCAAGCATGACTTACCTATGAAAACTTTTCAATTTGGCAGATGATCATTTCTTCATATGTTTCTGCGTATGCTTCAACTTTGAAGTTATCTCCCTTTGAAATTTCTTCATACAATCTATTCCTCTAATTCATGTTTTTCTATAGAATGTAAAATTTTCCATTAAATTATGACATGTTAATTTTTATCATTGATATTCTGTCGGCCGATGTTCCTTGTGTAAAAACAAGTGGCGTGTCCAGCAACTCAGCAAAACCCATAATTACGTCAATTCCACCTGGAAACACATCGCACTGTAGTGTGGACTGGCAAGCCAAAAAAGAGGAGTAATAATCATACATGTTTATCAAATTCTTCCAACATCATCGGAGAAGCGATTCAGACATGTACTCTTCCTTTGTCATTAATGTCTTCCCAAATCTTATACATATTTTTAATCTACATCCGGATCCATAATAGTTCTTATGCTTCTGCATGTGCTTCAGCATCGAAGTTAGCAGGGTAATTCACTGATGCATAGTTGCGTGTAACATATATGCATCTGAAATATTAATATATACTCCCGTTTTTAAACCATATCGGTTGATGTTCTTTTCTCCAATAACAAGTGACGAGTCCATAATCTAAAACAACAACAGTGACTCAGCAAAACCCAGCATAACGTCAATTCCACCGTGGAGGCGCACCGCACTCGGTGTGGATTGGCAAGCCGAAAAAGAGGAGGAATCAGCCAAGTATCACATACCACCACTAGTGACTCTAATCTTTCTATTATTGCGTTGGTTGCTCCGTTGGTTGGTTAACCACTTTGCATCAGTCTGCATCAAATCAGGCGATGGGCCACGCCATGTTCGCATAACGGAAGAGCTTATCCTCATTTTTCTTTTGAAAGAAAAGAGCTTATCCTCATTGGTGGTAGGCATTTTCACTCGCACACCTCCATTGATTTGCACGCTTGGACGGTTGAGTCCGTAGCACCGCCTGTCACGGGCCTCGGGTGTCTGTAGTCTGTACTGAAAAGAGATGGTGGTTCGTGCGTTGCGTCCGGCGCCTCGGACCGGTGCTGCTGCGCTGTCGACGTCTCTTTCTACGGGGCCTCGTTTAATTTCAGGCGCCGCGCGCAGCCGTAAGTGGATGAGTCTGGATTAAGTGCCTTGTACGTGGCAGCCGGGCCCGGGTGGGCACACATGTCCGTTGATGTGGATGTGTGCGGTGTCCGCTTGTTCCCTCAGTGATCGCCAATCAAAATCACTGAGACCTGTTTAGTGGACGCGGAGCACGCACGAGCTGACTTCTACTTACTTCTATTCACACATTATGGGAGTATATTTAACTTGAATGCTTTGATTAGAAGCGGGCTGCAAGCCTGCAACCGTGATGCATTGCTTGAATTTATTTTTCTTTTTGTTTCTGCATGCACAAGCTAATTTTAGTTGCAACAGTAAACTAAGCATAGCTCAGATGGATGGTTAGGTTCCTAGTATATAGATCAATCAATGAGGTTCGTGTCTCCGACTCAGCTAATTTTTCATTCAACAGGAGGCAACATTCCCGTCAAGGAGGATGTGATGATTTCCTCAATCGCACATACGTGTATGTCTTGAGAAAAAATGATTCGCAACTGGCAGGAGCACCAGCTCTTTACTCAGCCCGAACTTGCACGTTTCTATTTAGCTATGTGTAGTCTGCTATATTGCGTGCGTTGACATGACCTTTCTGATATCCATTTATCATATTTACGTTAAATAATGTATCGGTTAACATTGTAAAATTTCCTTTTACCTGGGTTTTCATTCACCTGATATAGCCTCATTCAAAAGTGGCACACGGAGGGAGCACAAAGCCTCACTTTCAAGTCACAACCCAGTCCCCCCCCCCCCCCCCCCCCCCCCCTCTTTGACCCGTGTACACTGGCGGAGCCAGTAGAGGGCCAGCCGAGGCCGTGGCCCCCCTTG
>RWGY01000005.1:1370269-1453430 GCA_007726485.1 Eragrostis curvula
CCCTTGGCCTGAGAGAATTTCTGAAGATCAAGGCCTATTTGCTTTGCTAATTGTACGTAGGGGCTCCGATCCTAGCATTCAGAGCGAATATCTGTCGTTAGTTAGCTTCGTGGGCTCTTGTTCACCCCAAAATCCTCACCACACGCTTCCATTGACCATGAAAAAATTCTCACACTGAGCTGCAGCCAGAGACCATGAGAGAGAAGCAAGCATATGCTTGCTGGAGGCATTAGTTATTTTGTATCTTTTAGTAGAAGTTGAATTTGGATCTCAAATTTTGTGCATGTTTCTCACCATGTCTTCTATATGCATGCCAAGTTTCATAATTTTTCAAAACTTCTAATAAGTTTTTCAAGAGGGTTTTCACGATTCCACCGAATAGGTGGTTTGCATTGAATATTTTCCCATGTATGTATGCCATGGAAACGATACATCACACATCTAACACGAGGGCTTGCACTGCCCCCCCCCCCCCCCCCCCCACAGTCTCTTGCTTGCGTCGTCACTGTCTATGTAGCATTTAATTTTCACTAGTTTTTGTTGTCATGTCAATTGAGTAATACCTCACACCTTTTGCTCATTTTTCATATGATTATATGACTTATTCTTCACATTATTATCATCGTGTTAATGTTTCATCACACTACATGTTATTGTTTTACATCTTAACAATCATTCCCATGTGTGTTAACAGCAAGATCTAACTGGAAGAAGTTATCGCTCAGTCATATTAGATTACTGAAAACCGAGTCCTCGCCTTGACTCCGCATGTAGACCTCTTAGGTAGAACTACTTGTATATCAAAATTTATTCGCAAAAAAAAAAGAGAGAGGTATATCAACATTTTCTTTTTTGAGGAACGAGTATATCAACAATTAGGATTGACCTGAGCTTTGTATCGGCATTGTTGGTGAGCAGCCCATTTGGCCCAGCAACACAGGGGCCCTTGTAACATCACATGGCCCGGCAGGCCGTGCGAGAGCAGAAGCCTGTTCAGAGCTCATTTGGACTGTAGAAATTTGGGTGGTAGCAAGTACAAGCCGTTCATTTAATTCTTAAATGTCCTCTGAGTGGGATGAGTATCAGGTTTGCCCGCCGAGTAGATTGAGGCCGCACGGCACCTGGATGTGTTGCTGCTACGCCTTGACATTGGGATGCATGGGAAAGCCATGGAGCTAGCTCGTACTTCATATGCTATTGGTCCTGTTTGGATACTAAATTAACTCTAATTCTATCCCTAAATTAACTTTAACTAAAGAGGTGTTTGGATGACAGGGTTAGATTGGCAAATAAATACACTTTCTCAATTATTTGGGAGGGATCCCGTGAGGTATGAGAGAGGAATTCAGTAGGCCCTACCTCAATTAGCACTTATTTTACCTGGATAGTTTTTTTAGGTGGGTTAGATGCATCTAACCCTATTCTAACCCTCCTGTTTGGATATTTAAAGTTAATTGGTCTCAATCTAATTCTAACCCATGGATCCAAACAGGGCCATTGTTGCTCATACGGAGACCAGCAACTCTGTAGGTGTTGCAACAGATACTAGCACCAACTAGCACCAGCCCTCCCCTGTCCGTCCTGTAGTGACCTCTGCTTCCATATTGCTGGTTTACTTCTGGATGCAAGTAGTATCCTTTGTCTGTTGCTGTTCGAGCTCAGAGAGGCACACCTTAGTTTTGTTTGTTTCCTTCCGTCAAGTGAACATTATGTCGTAGCATTCCATATGTCTTCCCGGACAGCAATTGTTTCTTTTCTCGGTGCGTGCCCGATCTGTAAACTGACCCTGCAGGCGTATTTGCGGCGGTCAGAGAGAGAGAGAGTTAGGGTTTGACCCCTCTAATTACTTCTTGCCTTTATTGATAATATCCTCCCTCTATATAGAGGAGAGTGACTTGACCCCTAAGTTACATGATTACTTGACCCCTAAGTAAACTAGTGAACCCATGGCCCACCTTTCCTAATTAACTAGCCGGCCACCTCCTTAGCTTGGCCCTTGCACCGGCTATAGGTGATGCCGACCTTAACACTTATCAACTAAAAACCAAAGGGAGTAACATAGCTTGGTCACAAAATGTGTCACTTAGCATATACTCCTCATTCTAAGTCTGTACTGATTACATCTGCAGTTTGCAGTTTTTTCTCAGTGAATACCGCTATAAATCTGACTAAGTGCATCATAATTTACTCTTGTTCTCAACAGTGTATGGCAGAACAAATATTTGAGCCTATCCAAAGATTGGAATTTTCACACCTCCCTCCCCAAGAAAAGAAGAATAAATATTGAGATGAACAAACCTATTTCTTATGATCGTACATATAAAGAATGGTCTAAATTCTGCAATACTCCTCTCACCGTTTCTCTACGTGAATAACTTCTACTCTGACCCACATTGTTGGGGGTACCCATTAGGGAACCTCCTTGAATCCGTGCAGTAGTCATAAATCTTGTACTGATTATCCACATCCTGCATTTTCTGCTGCCCATCCTCATCTAACTCCTGGCTGAACCAACTGCTATCACTAGAACCTTGGCCGCAAATCCAGGCAGTCTTGTATGGGACACAAGCGGTGGCACTATAGTTCCGGAAGAATGCTGTGAATGGTGCCTGGGACCAGTCAGTCTTGATGCGTCCTCCCTGTGTCGCCCAGTCATCGGCGTTCAGATGCTGGCATACAACCTCATGGGCTGAAATAATGGAAAGGGATAACCATCCCTCATCTTATTCTTCACCCGCCGGATTGGTTTGCCATTGACAAGTATTCTGTAACCCAGCAACAGATAAATTGATTTAGATTTTACACCTTCAAATTATTAGAATAGACTGAACAAGCTACTTGCTCTCAATATTCCTTAGTAGCACTGCAAGGAGCTACTGTAAAAGTTTAGCCAGCATAAGAGGGGAACTTACAAAATATTACGTGAGTTCCAGATGATGGAGTAGGTATTGAAGTCTTGAGTTGGATCAAACCAAAGGCGGTGCTGCTTTTCTCGTCCCCCTTTCCCTTTGGCATAGATGTTGGTGTGCAGGGTGTATGGTTCACCAGTGGTATTCCCCAAGAACTCAAGGTCTATCTCATCATGGTATTGCCATGGCCCCTCTGTTACCATCTGTATACAGATTGACAGAGAAGAATGGTGAGGCTAAGAATCCACATGTGACCGGAATGAAGAATTTGTTTCCCAATTTCTTCTTTACTTACATATAGAGTGGTGACAGTGCCAGCTGAGTCCTTGGGAACGAGCTTGATTTCGATGTCGAATCTCCCGAAGAGGTACAGGCTCTTTGAACGGAATGCAGAAGTTGTCCAGCGGTCGAGGGTCATTGACATGATTTGGTGGCCGGTGCTATCGTAGAACACCTGTATGTCGCCCCACATCTTGTCAAAGCTATCTGCCATGTCACTTGCTGCTGGGGAGACCGCTAGGACAAGATAGATAACTGCTAGAGAGCTCAGGAAGTGAGCCCTACTCTGCTCCATTGCTTCTGGTGGTATTTAGTGAGTGTGCACACTATGAGTGACTGAAGTGTGTGTTTGGAATTATGTTAACTTATATAGGCCAATCGAGGAGACCAGGGTGTCCAAGTCTGAACAAGATCTAATGAAGTATGGGCTTAGATTCTTGGATAGTGTGCTGAAACCAGACATCATTGGCTGGCTTCTGAAGAAATAGGCATAAAAATTGAATTGAGTACTGGGAATCGAAGACCGAGCAGGAGAGCTGCCGCCCCACGGTGGCTTCTGCCAAATTAAGATGGCCTCTAGCAAGTTGAGGGTTTTGAATGAGGGTTTTAGGTTTCTTTGTCGAGGTTGGTATGATGGTTTAAGTTGGCTCAATTATCATTCATACTCCTTAGGTGTGCTTCTATGCCCTTGAAAGTAAACTTGTGGCTTCCTAAAGATTGAAGCGTAGCAGTGGTACTCATCACTTTTGTAAGTTCAGCCTTTCTAAATCTTGCCTGATTTGTGCAGTTATAGGTAGTTTTTGCCCTTTCCCCCAAAGTACATTGTGCTTTTGATATTGCATAGCAATGATGTCTGTTATGGAAACGGAGCATGAACAGTTATGTTTTTTACTGGGTTGGCGGGAATAACAAGTTCCTTAAACAATGAGTTAACCGCTTACCAATGCAAGTGTCCTTTGGTTGATAAAGAAAGTGATATGTAAGTCAAACAAGTAAGTCACCTGTGGATCACATGGCCATGCATGCTGAAGTCTACTTGTACATTCCTGATCATGTGTGCGCAATGCAATTTGTTTCATGAGTGCTCGTTAGCACCCAAACCTGTAATAAACAGCTTGAAATTTCGTTGACATACATGCATTTTTGTGCCTGCCGAAATTCCTTTTTTGCTGGTTAACCTAGTAAAATTCGTTGATACCAGATTGATACCTAGATTTGCTTTACATTTTAGAATAGTAATATTGTGGTCCATACTACCAAGGTTTTGACATTTAGATTCTTAGCAGATCTAAGAAGACATATACTATCCTTTTCTTTCTTGTTTACTCTACAGTTTTGTCCTGAAGTGCATCTTTTGGCAGCTGTACATGTACGCAAATTGTTTATTTTTTTATTGTTCTAATTAATGCAGGTGCCGGCTAGAACTTCATATTCCTCAACCTCCTCCAATCGTTACTAGTGACGGGGCTTGATCTTATACATGGTAGATATATGACAATGATGTTGCAGAGTTATGGGTGAGTTTATAGTACTTAAGATTGTTACGGATGCCTTCCAAAATTCACGATTCTTGTTCGAGGAAAATAATTCACAATTCTACAGTTGTGTGATATAGACGATGTTAACTGGTCAGGTTCATTTGCGGCTAGATTACTAACTCGTCTTTTGTCGACTTTGTGACAAATTAGTGGAACTATTCTAGGGATATTTAACTGTCTTTGTGTAGATGATGCTGACACAGGCACAGTTTTGTAGGTATCATAGTCTGTAGCTATGGAGACTGGTAACTAAAGAGCACTACTGCTGTAATTAATATTTAGCGGTGACTGTACTTTTAATATGTTTGAATAGGCATAGAGATTGCTTCAATTTAATGCTTGTGTGACTTTTATTAATTCACTCTATGCTTTATGCCTGGTTTCTCAAATTTCTAGGCAGATGGCATGGAGGATCTGGAATGCATAACCTGAAAATATTTTGAGTGTGCTAGGAAATCGGAGGTATATATCAGAAGATTGATTTCCATATCCTACATCAGTATGCAGTCTGCAAAGTGTAACACATCAGACACTAATCAGAAAAGTACAAGTGTTCGAGTATTTGTTCAGGATACCAACTTATCTGTAGAAGCTTATACTTTTCTGACTAGTATCTGATCTGGTATATAAAGGAAGCCCATGCAGTTCATGTCCACGGGGAATTTGGGAGTTTAAGATAGCCCATGCAGTAATTAGAGTTTAAGATAGTTATTCTGATCGGAGCCTCATGGCATTTGGGAGAAGGGCTTCATTGATCTCGGCCTTCAGCCCCTAAGTTGACTCTGTAATATCTATTGTATTGATAAATTATGATCAGGTGACTGACTGAGGTTCTATTATTTGTTCAGGATACCAACTTATCTGTAGAAGCTTATACTTTTCTGATTAGTGTCTGATGCGTTACACTTTGCAGACTGCATATTGATGTAAGATCATCCCGGTGCAGATTATCTGTACTGGTCGATCTTATTAGTTAGCACTAAAGGTATGTTAGTAGCCAGACAAAAACTTGTTCTGATGAGCCAGGCGGCAATCGAATTAAAATTTATATAATCAAAGTATTACTCGGCATGTCTTAGTTCATAATGCGTTTTGTTTAATGATTTCTGTGGGCTGGCTAGGTTTAAACTGCAAGTGCGTACGACTGATTTAGTTTTAGTTGTTCAGTTCGATTTGCTTTCTGATCCTAACAAAGCTTTGTTTACTGATGGAACATCCACGATTTGGGTGGAAACATTTCTCATTCTGTTTACGAGAACTGTTCTTATGCAGTATGAGGTGGCTCCGAACGTAAACCATACATTCCTCAAACCACTCTATTATGTATTTAGCCCACTTCAGCATCCTTTTAGCGGATCACATTTGATATATGTACAGCCAATATCTGGATACACGTGATCGGATTTATTTTGATTTTCTTTATAACTAAATGCAATGGACAATACATTAATGATATTGTTCATCTCAAAAAGAATGAACTGAATTTCTGAATCATCCTTATACCTCTCACCCTTTCTATCTGCTACATGATTCACTTCTCTGCCTCACACTCATGAGGGAACCCGTTTTGGAATCTCTTTGTGTCAGTGCAATAATCATAGATCTTGTAATTGTCATCCACTTCCTTGAGTTGCTGTTTTCGTGAATCGTTCAGCTCCTGGTTGAACCAACCCATAGGATTAGTTGAACCCTCAGCACACAACGAGGAGGTCTGGTATGATGTGCAGGATATGGCCCTGTAGTTCCTGAAGTATGCGACGAACGGCGCTTGTGACCAGTCGATTTTGACCCTTCCACCCTGCGTTGCCCAGTCGTCGGCGTTCCAGAGGCTGGCATACACCCTCATTTGTTGAGTGGATGGGTATGCGATACCATTCATCTCCTTATTCTTCATCTGCCGGATAACTTTGTTGTCCACAAGGATTCTGCATTTGATCAACAGAGCAGAATAATCTGGCTTAGTGCTTTCAAATAAGAGATTGAACAAGATCTCTTCCTGAGATAGAAATTCTTTTTTCAAAATTTCTTTACTATATACCACACTGAATGCTGCTAAACATAGCGCACATACATATGAACTTAAATGTTTATGGAATAGCAAGGAAACTTACAAGGTCCAATCTCTGTTCCAGATGATGGTGTAGGTGTGGTAATCTTGTGTGGGATCAAACCAAAGCCGGTACTGCTTCTCTCTTCCACCCTTCCCTTTGGCGTACATATTTGTGTGCAAGGTATATGGCTGGCCGGAGCTGTTCCCCAAGAACTCTAGGTCAATCTCATCACGGGACTGCCATGACCCTTCTGATATCATCTGTTCCCAAATTGCAACAAAAATTGTTGATTAGTCCAAAGGATCAACAAGCACCTTGAAAGATATTTACTTCGTTATTTGGTCACTTACATAAAATGTGGTCACCGTGCCGGCTGAGTTCCCAGGTACAAGCTTGATGTCAATGTCGATCCTGCAGAAGCGGTATGTGTTCTTCGAGCGCATTGCGGAGCCACCGTTGGGGTCGAGAGTCAATGCGATGGCCTGTTGGCCGCTGCTGTCAGTCACTAACTTTGAGTTGCCCCACATCATATCAATTTCGTTGTCTATGTTGCCAGCGGAGACTAGAACGAGATAGATAGCCGCTAGGGAGGCTAAGAGCTGAGCCCTAGCCTGCCCCATGGCTTCTGGAGTTGATGAGCGAGTACAATTGGGAGTGTGCTTGGTTCTGAATGATTGGACTTATATAGATAGTTGAGACGTAGAGATTAAGGAGTTCAAGCCAAGTCAAAGTCTAACGATACCAGCTTCAGTTCTGTGAGGATCTAAGAAATCGGAGGTAATAATCTAGCTGCTATGTAAGTGGATATTAAAAAACCTGATAAAACTGGCTTCAATTAAAGCTTGAGCAGTGAAAGAGTTGACTAACTTGTTCTAGGGTTCGATCGCTGCACTGATCTGTGAGCCGCTCCATGATGGCTTCTGACAAGTATAATTAGTTCTTCAGTAATTAAGTTAAAGACTTAGATATTCTTTGTAATAAAAAACTTGTGATTACATTTATGTAGGGAGTCAAAAAAAGATTTAGATGTTCTTAGCTATCATCTTTCCTCGGGAAAGAAATGTGAACATACCCTAAAGCAGTGATAGTCACTAATCTGCTGAGATTCACTTCCTCAATCAAATATGTAGCGTCAATAGTAATTGTGTAACATTTAGGTAAATGAGTGTTTGGAACGAGCTTGAGCAGCTTGTTTGGTCGACTTGGTTGCTATAGTGATAAAGTGCTATTCCCCAGATTTAGAAAAATATTTACTAGTGTGAATAATGTTGTGATCTGATCTTCCACACGCAAATAGATCAGCAAGTCAAAAGGGCAAGTCACATGTAGATCACGAGGTCATGTGCACTGAAAGTTCCACCAGAGATTCGCACCATCAAGTTTGTGATTACTTTAGTTCTTGTCTTTAGTGTTCAGTGCTCTTTTCTTTTTCATGAGACGGTGATCTGCATGCTGAAGCTACTCAATTGGACTGAACTGTATAACTTCGTGACATTCTTTCTGCTTGTTGTCATGCATCTGCAAACAAGGTAGATCAAAAAGAACCGCAGATAAACTTTTTCTAAATTGTTTGAATAAAACTTCTACGGGGGCACTGCAATTTTGATATGAATTTACTTTGTAATTGCTTCTGTATTGTTTGTCTGAATGTATTTCTTTTCCTTCACTGTCCCTACCCACCACTGTTCATAAATAGCGATGAGATTTGGCACCTGTTTGGAATTTTACGCACTGCAAATTAGTACAGATATATCACTGGCACTGTGCTAAGTTTCAGTATCCTGGACATCTTGGTGATTGAGCATACTGAATTTGCTAATTTGTTTCAGTGAGTATTACGGCCTGACAACTGCATGCATCTTTCTGCAACTTATGGATCCAGCATTCGTTCATGCCTCTCCCTGTAACTAGCCTACATATTCATTGCTTGATAATAGTACTTACTCGTTCAGGTCTTGGGTTGACTACATACAATCAGTTGGTCCATAGTATTTTACTGTGTGTTTGTGTAGAAGACTGTGAACCATGCCGGCTTCTACGTTAGTAGGTCATATGGGCCGTAACTTTTTGGTGTACGTAAATCTAGTCGTACCTCTAATTAATGTTCACATCTCTTCATGCATGAGATCCAATCGATCGATGCGGTCGTACGTGGTTTCGATTAGTGTGCATTGTTTAGGCTTGGCATAAGCCTGGGCACATGAGAGGTGTTGAGTTCTTTGTGCGACAGAACTGTTTTGGACCGGCGATATGTTCGGGGAGAGCAGAGCACCGCATGTGTACGGCCTATGGGCTCTAATGTTTTTTTTCCTGTTTCATTAAATTTTGGTATCAGTTTCCAGACTCTGACTTGCATGCTTTGAGCGAAAAATATGTTTACCCAGAAATCTTACACGTGCGGATCCAATGTGAAACAGGAACGGAAGGGCCGCGTCAGAGGTTACGTGTGTCAGTGTGTACGGTGACACTGTTTCAGCAAGAAGTTTGTACGGTATCTTGCTTGCTGTTATCTGACTGTTAACCTTAATGATCCGAGGCAACGGCGTGCAGCTTTTGATTTGGATTTTGAATAGGTCTGCTACTACATGTCGGCCATTTCTAGCTGAGAGTCAATTTGATCCCGGCCATTGAGCAAGTAGATTTGACTTTTGGTACACAAATCTGGATGTGCAAATTCTTGGCAGCAAGGAGGAATATACGAAGCTTCCCTGCAGTAGTTCAAGGGTTGAAATGTAATTCAAAAATATCTACTTACGGACTTACGGTTGAAATGCAGGTGTAGCACTGCTCACTACTTGGAACAAGCGGTACTATACCTAAAGAAAGAGGGCCTCCTGAGGCGCTTTAGAGAGGGAGATTAAACCACAAAGTCAGGCGATATAATGGCTGGTATTTAAACAAAAAATATCTGATTGCTTCAGCAGATGAAATGTGCAGAAGTCTTGAGATTGTGCAAAAAGCAAGATTGTTTTCTTGAAGCATTTTAAATTGACAGCGGGCCAGTCTTGTTGGATATATGAGCAATTTTAGGTTTAATTTAATCCAGAAATAAAACATGAACATGATGAATAAGTTGCAGATTAAACTAGACAAGTCTACGCAAGATCTAGACAAGTCTAAAATCATAGTAAAGAGAGCAAGATCTACCATACTTCGTAAGTATGGATCAAGTAGGCATATAGAAAAGACATAGTTCTAGAGAGTACGTACTGATCGTTCAGAGGAGATGATGAAGAGGCCGTGACGATCGGCGATGCAGCAGGCGTGACGACGACGACGGTTGATGCAACGGCGACGGAGCGGCTCACAAGTCGTTGTAGTCGACGACGAGCAACACCGTCGGAACGTTGAGGAAAACGAGCCGTGGCGGAAGCGATCGAGCAGTCGCGCAGAGCGACGACGGTTCCGGAGACCTGCTCTCCCGTTCGCCGGTGCACGCCGACAATCGGGATAGGGCAAACTACAAGCGGCAGCGCAGCAGGAGGAAGAGGCAAAATCCTAACCCGTGTTGAGGTCTGTTCTGATGGCGGCAGCCCTTATGTATTTATAGAGGGAGAACCGCAAAAGGAAGCCGCACACCCGCAAGGCATCGGGCCGGATTTCGGCGGACCATTCACGCAGGTGATGCGCGACCAGCGCATATGTTTTTCCTTTATTCCTCTCATCCACACACTTGCAAGAATAGGTAGAACAACCTTCTATATAAGTTGGTCCTCCTCCACCTAAACTAGTAATGCGGGACTAAAGAGTTGTACTCCTCACTCATGGATAAGCCTTTGAGATTTTCAAGAATTATTTGGAATTACTAATGGGCCTGGCAGCCCACTACTAAAATTCCAGCAAGTCTCAGTTCTTACAATCTCCGTCTGACGTCTGTGATTTATATGAACAGAGTGGATCTTTCATGGCAGCATACACCATATTCACTATTATTCCGAACATCGATAGTGTTGTTGCATTGATACATTCAACGGATTATGCACAATCTCCTGCCGACCTCGGTGAAGAAAGATATCACTTCAGTAGACTGAAGATTTTTTGCAACATCAGTTTCTAAATTGTTCCTGTACTGCTTTTTGCTTCCTGCGATTCTGTAATCATAGAAACATAACTTGATACCATGTGGTTGTATTCTAGCTAATGAACAGCTACTGAAGACACATTACCTTTTCAAGGAAGCAAGCATACATAGCATGGAGTTCTGAAACTGAACTTTCAGAAACTTTCGGTTTGGTTGGGCACATGAAACATGGTAAATATTGAAAGCGAGACATAAAATTGTTAGCTGTGTGCAGATTGATGAAATACTCCGTACGATGTAAGCTGAGGCAGGACACGGCCTAAGGCAACGGGCTTGTGGAGGCTGTTGTTTAACTGCAACGACGAGGCCAGGATCCTCGGCAGTCGCGACATCCGCCGTCCGATCCCGCCCATCGAATTAATCCTACGGCCCACGTTACGCTCTCGCTCTCCACGGCCACCTCCTCTGTTCTCTCACGTGGACGGCGGCAAATGGTGTGGAGGAGCTGCGTTGTTGAAGAATGAGCAAGATCTCAGTGAGGACGGAGAATCGGGCAGCGAGGCTGAAGCTTCACACGGAGGCCGGGCTTGGAGAAGAAGCTCTTGGAGGTGGAGAACTTCCTGGCTGGCCTCTCCAGCAGCTCGACACCGATGCGGACCAAGCGATTCGTTAGCACACGGTGGCGGCAATGGGAAGTGGCAACCGGAAAAGGGAGACCGGATGTCTGTCGATTTGAAGTAACGCCATGCGCCCATGCGAACTGAGCGCTGGAGGAACTATCAAGAGACTGAAGCAAGGCCGACACGTGATGTGCTTCGCTTGCCGCGGCCAGATGCGCGGCGACGGCACCGCCGCTTAGGGCGTCGTCCTCTCCTACGAGGCAGCAGACCACCACCGGCCACCGCGCATGTCCGTTAGCGGCCATGCCCAGGCTGCGACTTCAACTCGCAGATGAGATTGCTCAACGACTTCGCCTTCCTCCACGGGAGAACAGAGGCTGCTGCTGCTGTGAAAAGCGAGGGCATAACGCCAGCCGTAGGATTCGATGGGCGGCTCGGGCTACCGGGTACGGTTTTCGTTTTCAAATTTTATTTTATTTTGAAATTTGAAACAAAAATATGTAAAAAAACTAGATCAAATTTGCAGCCCAATGGTGAAACGAAACACGTAGATTCGATCGTTTCATGTGCCAAAAAAATTGAGGAAGTTGCTGGGTAAAAAAAGGAAGGAAAAAAAGAAGAAAAAACCGTTTTTTATGAACCAGCAACCTTCTTTGATTTTTTTGACTAAGCAAATGATCGGATTTTTTTTTTTGTACACCATTGCGCTGGAAATTGCATCAGTGTTTTTACATATTTTTGCTTTCATTTTTTAATAAAATTTTCAATTTTTTTTTTGCATTTTTCCTCTTAGAACCGGTTTTCGGAATTTCGTACGGTTTTCCGGAAATTTTGACCGGTTGGACCGGTTTACCAAAAATTTTGGAATTTTTTATTCAAAATTTAGAATTTGAATTTTGTCTGGTTTTCAGACCCATTTTTCCTGTTTTTGCGAAAACCGGTCATACCGGTTCCAACCGGTTTTACCGGTCCATTCAGTATTGCAAACCTTGGGCGGGATCAGATGGCTGATGCCGCGACTGCACGAGCAGCAAACTGATGAGGCTCCCGATCCAGCCGGCAAGGTCCTATGGTCCTGGATATGAGGAGGCCAAGGCGCGGTGGGCGCCGGTAGGATGACCCGGGAAAATTTCTGGTCCTACTGCAACTTGACGTGCTATTGTGCTACCAAAGCCGGTAGCACTTCAACGGATGCACAAAACATTACAAAAATATACTATCTATTTTTTTTGTTACTTTGACATTTCATCTTATTTATAAATATTTATGCAAATAGCTAAATATATAAGTTAATCTCAAAATGTTTTTGATAATAGATCCAATAATACACGTTTCACGTTAAGTAACTAATTATTTATATATATTATTGGTCAAATTTAAATAAAAAAGTCAACGATGTCATACAATTAAAAACAGAGGGAGTAGATAGATAGTGCATGTCATCATCTATTATGCTTCAAAATTAGAAATGCAATGGATAATTGTGCAAAGAGAAACAAAAAGAGTGAAGCGCAACCCGCACTATTCACAAGCTGATTACGCTTTTTTGGTTCTTCTTGCACAAGTACCTATTGTATCTTAAATTTTACAACATGAAAGATGATGAGATGCACTATCCGTTATATTTTTTTTGGCACATTCGTTGAGGTGATATCGACATTGAGCACGATAGCACGGGAACCCGTGGTAGCACTAGAAGGGCTCTCGGGATCGGGATGACCCAGCTCGATAAGGCTTAACGATTTGGTGAGGATCGTTTGGTCCAAATCATGTGAGGGGGGGGGGGGGGGGGGGGGGTTGTGACACTGTATACGGTCAGTATAGATGAGGGAGAACTATGAGAGAAGGGAATAAATTATTCTAATAGTTGAGGGAGAAATAATACCTAATTTTTCATGCGAAGGAGAAAAACCAGGCATCTGCAATAATTAATAGAGACATACACGAGTTTTTGTTCCGTTATCTACCCATTCAATTGAATAATGTTTTGAGATCAATGCTGCTATAGAGTAGACCCAAACGTCCCACTCGATCCCAATTCCGACTACTACCGGATTGCCGTTGGCTAATCAAAGTCGGAAAAAAGTCGCACAACCTGGTGGGCTCTACAACAATTCCCTTTTGCGGTACTTGCCTATTAACCACTCCGTTGGATTATACTTCTGGTTGACCCTCTTTCGTTTGATGATTCTGAGATGGGCCGGCCTTCTCTTGGGCTAGACTACCGGCGAAGCTGGTTGTAGTCCATTACATACGTTGCCGTGCATAGGCCGAGTCTATGGATCGTAGGTTAAATACGGACTAGGCCATAAGTGGATGTGAAATAACCCGGAAGCTTTTTTAAAATAATAGTATTTTAATAGAAAATTGCAAAACTGGGGTCCGTTTTGCAAAAATTGTAGAAATGAGTACCTGTCGGTAACTGGAGGACTGACAGGAGACTTATCGATTATCGGATAACCGACCGGCCGTCGGCAGCCATCCACGTAAGCAGTCAGAGGCCGAAAGCCGTCCACGTAGATTAGCAAAACTTAAAATCGACCCACGTTAACATGATTAAGAGTTTCAACTGCATTACAAATATAGAAGGATATACTTTGTGTAGCAGAAAACCAGATAGAATTTTATCATATAAGAAAAGTTTTATTTTATGTGAAAGGGGTCTTGGCCTAATGGTTAAGGCATCTGAGTAGCACTTTTGAGGTCCTGGGATCGACTCCCCGTGGGAGCGATTTTTCTAGGATTTAACGGCTTTGTGCTTTCAACGGTAGGCGACGTGACTGTCGACAGCGAGGCGTCAGTGGTGACTTCATCAATTTCGATGATTTGCCGGCTCAATCTTCGAAGATGCTCATAAAGGTAGGGTTTACGTATGTGCGTTGATAGAGGTGAGTGTGCGTGCGTTGTGAGTGTCTGAGTTGAACTGTGTAATCACAAAAAAAGGTTTTATTTTATCATGCAACCAGAAGTATCCCAATCATTACATTTAAGGATATATCTGGCCCATCAAGTATTCTAAAGTTTTTAGTATGAGTTAGACTCCGTCTACCATATAAGAATCAAACATTGTAGTTAAAGTATAGGATATTGTGATTCTACCCCCGATTTGCCTTTCAATTGTGATTTTACCTTTGGAATTTAGTGTTTGAGATTTTGTCCTTGGAATTTCAGAAATAAAGAAAACAAAGTTGAAAAAGAGAGGGTAAAGTCACCCTTCAGTTGAAAAACTAAAAGTAAAATCACAATTGAGAGGCAAACCATGGGTAGAAACGCAACATTCCTTGAACAAAAAGATAAAGAAATAAAACAATCAAATGCTTAACATATCGATAAATATTCACTCATACTTGATGAAATTCATTCAAGGTTGAAAAAGAGGCAATATGCACTAAGGCCTCCCTAGGTTCCACTAGCGGATGAGTATATAGTGAAAAAGGTGCAAGCAACTGATGAGTATATAGTGAGACAAATTGCTACACGCTTACACGTATGGATTATCTACGCAGTCACACACACATATCGCTTCTTAGATTTGTGGCAGCAGAGCTACTGTGATAGTTCTCGTATTCAGTTCACTTTCTTTAATAACTCTAGCAAACTTGTACTCTTGTTGCTTACAAGTAACTAAATTTCGGAAAAAGGCTCACCATAAAAAGAAAAAGATAAAAAAAATGGTCATATTAAGCGAAGAGGAACTACAGCTCACCACGGCCATCGCATGCTTACACGTTACGGCCTCCGTGCATTCTCCCTGCTATCAACGTCTTATGCCTTTGGTTCACTCTAGTTCAATTGAACATTTTTCTGCCTATCATTTTCCTAACAACTAGCCTACTAGTTCCATTTGCTGCTTCTTTTGTTCCTAAAATCAAAATTTTGTTGATATTTTTTACCCTAAAATGTGCGTACTTGTTGATTAGACTTTGCAACTTTGATCGGCCCTCCCCCTCCCTTTCATGTGATCAGGGTGATGATTCGATGAAGCATCTGTGTCTATACATGCAAAAAGGATATCATATATTCTCTAATATCATGTAACTATTTCATATCTTGCAAATATTTTCCATCATATATATGGGTATAACATATTCAGCTCAACAACGTACGGGGGCTATACATTCTCGTTGTTAGGAAATTAACACCCACCCACAGAAACACGGCCAGATAGGTGCCTGGCTAATCCCGTATCTCCTGGTATGTGACTCGTCCAATTGGTCATTCAAGCAGCGAGCTTGAGTTTGTCCCTGTCTAACACGGGGCCAATACTTAGCTTATTGGACAGCGACCCTGGATACCTCTGCTGGTGTCAGGGCCTCAAGCGCCTATGCAGAAGCATTCTAAAGCCACGTGCAATAACATTTTTTTATAGAAAAGTGATAAAAATCGTTACATAGATAGCATGCTTTCCTATTTTGCTAAGTTAAAAAAAAATACATATCTATTTTACTTTTCTAAACCATTCACCTGTCTTCTAGACGTAAAATGATCAAGGCGTGGGAGCCAGCCAAGTTGAGCAACATGAGGTGCGCCAAGCATTCAGGAAAGAATACATTTTGAGCAAAGAGGTCAGGAGGATGGACAGATGGATGGGTTGGGCAGAGCGGAACTGACCAAATGCGTATTATGCTAACTCAGTCTCCAATTATTCCATGAAAATTATACAACAAATACTTCAGACTCCAAGTATTTCATGAAGTTGAAGTGAAACGATAGTTTCTTCAAAAATCTACATAACACTCGAGGGGCTCCTCTTTCAACTCTACTGTATTCTCTTGTAAAGTAGCTACGCCTGTCCTTGGCTAAGTACATTATAATTGCTAAACATTTTTAAAATCAACAATCCTCTTCATTAAGTGACCACATTATAATAAGAAATTCTTACTCGACTTGTTTCGCATCTCCACCTAAAACAAATCTAACCTGGCTTCTATGTATGTCTTCCATTCCTTGCACCACAATGACCATTAACTGTTTCTTTTAACCAATATTAGAAGGGACACTCTAACACTCCATGTGTAGCCATGTAGATCAAGCCTAGCTGTCTAATTGCAAATTTGGTTCTTTTTTGGTGTCTCTATCTCTCAGTAGTTACCTTCTGGATGTTTGATAATAGGCAAATCCTTGTGTTACATTCTAGCTCGCGCACATCTTAGAGGACTCTTCGAATGTTCATTCCATATTTTCTCTACAATTAATGCTGGCCCTCTGTTTATTTCCACAAAATCAATTCTAAATAAAATACCACCTTTCATCTATGTTTTTTGTATATGTTTACACACAAAACGCTACATATTAACTAATACCTTCCAAATAAATTAACATGGTATCCAACAAACGATGACCGACAGTCTACACAACGTATTCATACCAATCGAAAGTTATAGTCCTATGATCTCTATATAAACTCTTGTCGACACCATCCCCTTCACCATTTCCAATCTACATACTGTTTAGAGCGTACCAACTAGTATGATGAGGATGAAGGTTAAGTTGACCAAGGGTAGACAAAAGATTGAGATGAAGCCCATTGGAAATAAGGAGGCACGCCATGTATGCTTCTCCAAGCGCCGCCCAATCTTATTCAAGCTAGCCAGCGAGCTTTCCACCCTATGTGGTACAAAGATTGCTGTTGTCGTCTTCTCCCCTGGTGGCAAGCCATTTTCGTTTGGCCACCCCTCTGTTAGCTTCCTTATTGACCGCTTTCTAGCTACAGACACTTTGCATGGCCATGCCATGGGTGATGTGAGCCATGATACCTATGGGACGATGATAGGTGCAAATAATCATGAAATGCAGCAGCTACTTGTAGAGTTGCAACAATCTTTGGAGGACGAGAAGAAGAGGAAGGAGAATGTGCAACATGCATTGCAAAAGGAGAGTTCAAGGATACATGGTCCTACATATGGGGCTCCCAGAAATACTCATCAAAGCAATACTATAATTTCCCATACAGAAATTTTCATCCACCTGCACCTTTCCAATGGCTTTGGAAATCGAAATGCTCCATGAAACTCAAGGTATTCTCATGGCTTCTAATCATGGATAGACTGAATACAAGAAATATCCTTAGACGAAAGAAGCACAAGGTTGAAGGCAATAACTATGGATGTGTCCTTTGTCAAGGCTGTGTAGAAGAAACTGCTCTGCATCTTTTCTTTGCTTGCCCCTTTAGTATAAAGTGCTGGGAAGAAGTAGGTATCCACTGGAACTTTGGCCTATCCTTCTTCAACATGATCATGGAAGCTAAGACAAATTTCCAAGGTTCCTTTTTCATGGAGATACTCATCATAACAGCTTGGAACATCTGGAAGCAAAGAAATGGAAAAATTTTTGAACGCCAAAACCCAAGTTTTCAGTCCTGGAAGAGAAATTTCAAAGATGAATGCAATCTCCAAGGACACCGTCTCAAAGACACTGAGCTTCAAGTTTTCAATGACTGGCTTCAGGCCCTGTTGTAAATATAGTCCTGTTTTGCTTTTTCTCTCTGTACAGTGAACTTTCTTTTGTTCTCTTTTTATTTAATAAAAATCACACAGTAGGGGCCTCCCTTGCTGTAGTTCCGTTCAAAAAAAAAAGGAGAGTTCAGGACATGTGATGCAACGTTTGATGGCTGAGGATGAGATGTTAGGTCTAGACTAGTTAATGCAGTTTGAAAATGATCTTATTGCAGTAAAACACATGGTTGATGAGAAGGTTTTCCGGATGGTTGAAGGTGCCAAGGAAACAAGAAGGCCATCACCACATACCATGAAACATATACCCATGCACACCATGCTTCCAGATGATTTCACCACCGGACCTTATGGGCAGCATGTTGCCAACCGTACACATTTTTTGGGTGATTGGTCTAGTCATTCATAATGTTTCTTCATAATTTATATCAGTAGAAGAAACTTTATCATTTTCTATTGCTGGATACATATATTCTGGAAACCTAGATTATTTTATTGTTGTCTTTAACCATGTTTACATCCGGCTATGTAGCTCGGGTTGTTTTATCCAGACTATTTGTTTTGAGAATCTTATAAGAGTTTCCTTTTGGTATGTCACATCCAAGATTTTGTAATATATTGTATCAAATTCATTTATGTTTCCATCTATAAGCATGGGAATCTACAAAACCAACAATAGAAAAGTATTTTGAATATATCTTCCCCTATTTTAGAGGCATCGTTAAACAGGCTCCATGAAAAAATTCCCCTATTTTAGAATGTCCATCGAAATCTTCTTTGAAACCCTAGCCGCTGTACCCTCTGCCCCCTCCCTTTTCCTCTTCGGCTATCTGCTAGTGATGAGAAGGGGGAGTAGAGATCCATCTCTCTAGTAGATCTAGTATTTTTCTTTTGCCTAAAATAACTTAATCCACCTATCTTCTTCGCCTATTAGCATGATGATGAAAAAGATCTTTTTGTGTTGTTTCCTTGCCTGGTGATTTCTTCCATGGGATTTATATCCATGGTGTTCTCATCTAAGCAGAGTCGACGACGATGCTCTTTGGAATAGTTGTACTCTGGCCTTTTGTTCATCTCTCATCGTTTCATCCGTGACTTTTGAGGGGTACGGTTGTGTCAACGGTAGGAGCAGATCTGCATCAACGTTGGAGCATGCCCCCTCCGACGTTTCTTAAGATTTTCTAATGGATCCATTCTTTGGGACAACAATCATCGTAGCAGTATTCAAATCCAATACGCAATTAGGGTTTTTCTAGATCTTCATGGTTTTGATTGTTGAGGAGAAAACTCTTTTGCTTCACTTTGTCTCGCTTTCTCTAGAATCTTCTAGAAAAAAGAATAGCTCTATCCTTTATTTAAGCATAGTCAGAGACTATTAAATAAAAAGAAAATACTTAACTACTAATTAGATTAGAACCTAATTAAAATAGGATTACTAATGTATGCAGCCTAATGAGGAATAATACTAAATAAAAAGAACTCTATTTCATAATTATGAAACAGAATATCCTGTTTTATTATTTACTCTTTCTTTTTATTTTCTTTCGATTTTTTCAATTTAAAGTAGATCTATTTAGATAATCTATATTTTTAGATAATGTATATTATTGTAATAAACTTCAAACAAAATAGGAATTTGCAAAATGGAGAAAATCGTTGCAGTCATTATAGGAAAATCTAGGCACTTAGGGCATATCCTATCCTATTTGAAGGAGGATGGAATTCAAATCAGATAAGGAATCTTTCCTTCTATTGATTTGATCGATTTTTTTTTTCTTTTCCTGTCTCTATGATTTTCGATAAATGAGCCATGCTAATGCTTTTATCTCTATTCTATGGCGCAAGCGACCCTCGAGTCTATAAACAAGTACTAATAAGGAAAAGAAAACTATACTAAAGGAAACATAGGATATCCATCCTAAAATCTAAAAAAAAAAAGACATATATATTAGTAGGGCTATACGGATTCGAACCGTAGACCTTCTCGGTAAAACAGATCAAACGGATTATTATCGAAATGATTTGAACTGTTTCAAAGACCCAACATGCATTTTTCTGCATTGGGCTCTTTCATCAACTGATGTAAAGATCAGTTAATCCGCCATAGTTTTTCTTTAGGGAAAGATAATAAGATGGCTCCCTGTGCTCTGATTGATTATTTGTATTATGATCTATCTAGGAGCAATACCAAAGTGTTTCAAACGAGGATTACTTTGACTTAGGTCTGCCTCCGGCCTAAATTAAATCAAACTAAGTGAAATGGAGTCTCTATCGTTCCGCTCCAAGAGTTGACTATGAGACTTCATACACCTTAAAGTTCATAGAACGAAAAGAAGTTTTTTGGAGGCCCTTATCCTCTTATGCCTAGCATTGAGTGGGCTGGATATTTACCTTATCAACTAGCAAATCAATAGGGGTTCTATTTGATTAGGCACCAGAATTGGCACCTGAATCGGACTAAACCGACTGTTTGTCAGGCTACTGTTCTCCTATTCTCTCGAATCCATGAAGTAAGACATTGATTTTGCAATAAGGTCAATTATGTTCATTGCATAATAAGTTCCCTTGAAAAGCATTGGCGCACGTGTAAGCGAGTTGCTCTACCGAACTGAGCTATAGCCCTTGTCAGAGATATCTTAACATATAGATAATTTCTTGTCAAGATGAATATTCTCTAATGCCATAGGATATCCCTTTTATCTATTTACTATTACTATAATACCAATAACGGAATACCAATAATGGAGCGGTATTGCTTATAAAAAACATTCGATCTATAATCGATCGAAGTAATGTGACTTCTTTTGTGATGATAAATTGCCTACTTAACTCAGTGGTTAGAGTACTGCTTTCATACGGCGGGAGTCATTGGTTCAAATCCAATAGTAGGTAGGTAGGTAGAAAAATTACTAGATAGCATTGGACTTACTTCGCTATCTAATAACTTTTTCTACCCTTCTTTTCTTTTTCTTTGTATCAACGAAACCTTTGGATTGTTTTTAATTGGATGGGGGAATCCAATTGATAGCTTCGACTCGTATCCTAGCCCGCTTGAGAGCTAGCTTTGCTTCAACCAATTCTTTCGTACCCTCAGCTTTACTGAAGTTAGCTTCGGCTATTTCAAGTGCCTGTTGAGCTTCTTCTGGATCAATGTCACTACCCAGTTCTGCATCATTTCCTAAAATGATGATCTCATTATTAACTATTCTCGCAAAACCACTCCACAGAACCGCCGTTAACCATTGGTCGTTGAGGAGGCGTATTCTCAAAGGACCCATATCTACAGCTGTGTTAATGGGGGCGTGGTTTGGTAATACACCAATTTGGCCACTATTAGTAGATAAAATGATTTCTTTCACTTCACAATCCCAAATAATTCGTTTAGGAGTTAGTACATAAAGATTTAATTTCATTTCTTCAATTTGTTCTCCTCTTCTAAGTTTATAGCTTTCGTGCTAGCTTCATCGATGTTCCCCACCAAATAAAAAGCCTGTTCGGGTAGGCTCTTTTCAACTTTGATTTTATTTTCTTATTTTCTTTGGCATTATCCATAATGATTTTTTTTGTTTTCCTTAATATAATTCAAGTATAAGATTCCTTAGGGCCTCTTTTGCCAAAATAAAAGAAAATCTCATGAACCAATTCGTTGGGGCACGCCATCTGCCATGGCACACTAACTTTATACAAGTTTATCATTGATACCAATCAGGAATTATCTTGTCTTATCTTGCAGAAAAAAGTTTCAAATCCTATATTTAGCATGTTATGTTTACGTAATCTTTTAGAATAAGCTATGCACAATGGTACGGTCTTTTCTCAATACATAAGCCAGTGCGGGAAGATTACGGAAAGACAAAAGAAACTAGATGCGGTAGTCTTCTACTTCAAACATAATATGCAAAATGGTCCATATAAGATGAAACCAGACCCCAGAAACCCAAAGTAATTTTGAAATAATGTAAGCGTTGAGCACACAGCCGCACATACATGCACAAGAAGGGCGAGTAGCTTGTGCTTTGGAATGTAGTAGAATTTAAAAGTGAGGAAAGACGACACTTAACAAGAGGTAGGAGAAAAGATATAATATTTGTGTGGCTCATGTGCAAGTTTACGTATTATTGTATACTTCTATCATTCAATTTCCACTGTCGTGGGGAACTCCAAGCATGTGTTGTAGACTGGTAATCTTCATCACTTCAAGTATTTACCGAACCAGTCAAACATGTACGCAAGAGCTTGCTCAGCTGTTTTAACAGCAAATGGGTCGGAGGTATTATAGCGGCAGTCAAATCCATGGGCAACTTGGGGAAAGATCTTGGCAAAGTAGGGTACCTGCAGCAAGAACGTTAAATGCTTGATCAAACTCACATAACTGCTTGATCAAACTCTCTAGGATTACATTTTTTTATGTAAATAATGTCCTGTGAGCCTCACATAACTGCTTGATCAAACTCTCTAGGATTAACCTTAAAAAAAAAACTCTCTAGGATTACATTTTTATTATGTAAATAATGTCCTGTGAGCCTCACATAACTGCTTGATCAAACTCTCTAGGATTAACCTTAAAAAAAAACTCTCTAGGATTACATTTTTCTAATATGTAAATAATGTCCTTAATGCAAAACTTTGGGCATGCTTATAGCTGGCCAATGGACCGGGCCGGGCTGGCACGGCTCAAGCCCGTCATGGAACGAGCTGTTTTCTTAACAGGCCAGCATGGCCCGCCTGGTTAACGGGCCGTGCCGTGCCGACACGATGGGCCTGCGCCTAGGCCCAAGCACGGCACAACTGATTTTAAACGGTCTTAACGGGCCACGGGCTTAATGTGTCGGGCCGTCTCAATGATAAAGAAATCGTTTTTCCAATGTGTTCAATTTTTTTTAAAAATAAAATCAGGCCAAAACGGGCTGTGTCGGGCGCGTGTAGCACAGCCCGAATGACGGGCTCAACGGATCATGCCGTGATGTGCCAGCCCGACAGGCCTGCTCCTAGGCCCAAGCACGGCCCTTAACCGGCTGCGGGCCCATTGACCAAGGTTCGGGGCCGTGCTTGGACCGGGCCTGGGGAGGCCCTTATAACACAGCCCAAGTGGTTAGCTATAGGCATGCTAGAACATAGATTAATCATGATATAAGGACACTGTTGTGTATTGGTTGTAAATTTTTTTCATTAGTACATACTTGGACAAAAAAATTGAAGATGGTTTTCACAAGGGACTACAACTCAAACAACACATAAGTAAAAAAATTTACACGAGTAGAGCAGCAGCACACATTTTAACAAGGACGTCTGTTATATGCAGATCAGCAGGAGAACTCACCTCTCGTCTTTGACGCAAGACATGCACAGATTGGTACACTAGTTTTGGAGGCGTAGTTGTGTCATTCTGGGCTCCAAGGATTTCAATCGGGCATTTTACCTCTGAATTTCAGATGAACATAGTTAGTCCACGTACAAGTACATTTGTATGCAATATACCACCCAAAGTCCAAATGATATGCATACCATACTGCGAGGTTGCAACCACAGGGAAAGGAGCACACACCTTTCATATCATCAACAGTCACTCTTGCAGGATGAGACATGCTAACCACCCTAACATCATGAGTTTTAGCCATCTCAACGCCAAATTTTCCTGTCAATTAGGCAGCAGCAGGGTGAATATCAATATTATTTGTGTATCGGTCAAAGAAATATTTCTGAAAATGATTAAATTGTAGCTGATAAACATGTGGATTTAAAGAAATTGCCTTGGATTTCGCTTACCACCCCAGCAATAGCCTCCAATTCCAACAGACTTTCCTTCCTTTCTCAAAGCAGCAATCAGTGGCTAGGCATCTTCAGCAGCTTTGATCTGTATGATTCAAATTGAAATCGATTAGTTGGACTATCGATCAGTTGTTTGCATCATATTTTGCACTATACGATAGCTAATTGTTACCCTCACAAAAAAAGACTCATCCTTCATTACATAAAGTTTTAGCAAGTACCCAAAGATATAAAGGAATATAAAAATAATGGGAAGTGAATAGAACTGACCGGGGAGTGAGAGTTCATCCATTCTGTAACATTTTTACTTGTGTTGTAATAATCACCATGGAAGAAATCAGGCACCACGACAAAATACCCAGCCTCGCCGACTTTATCAGCTATCTTGCTGCATTATGAAACATCCATCAAAATCAGATTTTAACTAAATCAATAGAAAGGTGTGGTGCAGTTTTTTGTTTTGTACTTCATAAACCCCTAAACATATCACAGCCTATCTCATATACATGGCAAAGTTTTCTTGGATTAAGCACAAGGTACAGTTAATTTAATTGAAAACAGAGTCACCATGATTCAAATATTAAAAACAGAAGTAAAATTTGTTTGTAATCGACGTGACACGAGTTTATCTTATTTTTCTCATGGATATTTAATCGATGGATTTTCCAAAATATGTTTTATGGTGTTCATTTTAGTGGGACCACTGAAAATCATCCTAGATTTTGCATTGTTTTTTGAGATATGCATGCTGCCCTTTTGATGATACAGAGTGTATACACTGTCTCTGCTTGTCTGGACTATGATGGGCATATCTCGTAAGGCTATTAAGTACACTATCAATTATTTAAACTTGTTCCTTTTGTCCACAGTCCGCAGGATATTCTGAGAGGATAATGTGATCGCTATCTTTACAAATAAGTACTGTTTCAACAATGCAAGAGAGCCTGCAGGATTCAGAAAATAAGTAGTGGTTCAACAATGTTAGGGGACCTGAAAAACATAGAAAACCCCTCGAGCATCCAACCGACAAATATTCGGTCATAGCTGCCCCTGGAACTGTCTTTGACTCATCTGAAGCTGCGCTTCTAATATGTTTATTTTTTAAGCGCATCTACTATAGCCCTCTGTCTAACATTTATGCTTAATAAATTGTAAATTTGTAATGCTTTTATGTCTATTGTAGTTACAGGTGGCTATCTGTCTATAAAACAAGTAACATCAAGGAAAAAGAAAAGCAAGTTAGTTGAGTGTATGTTCACTCAAAGTATCTTTAATCGGACAAACTCTTGTTTGACCAAGAAGGCAAGAACAGAGCCCTTTTTTTGCGCGTATATTTTAAACGCAGTCGTATTCTGAAGCTGCTTTTCTATTGGACAGTTTACTGAGACAATTATTCATGTATACTCAGTATTACTCTACATAGTAGGACACTTTTCTAATGGTTCTGAAAGATGAAATTGGAGAGAACATGAACAAGAAGGGAACGAAAATTCATGATTCGAAAATGAAGGATACATATGTACCTGAGTTTCGGTGCCTCGAACCCTGAAGAATTCAAGGCACAATAGATTCCTGTTAGAATGCACGTCCACACGAGACAATTAACGGAAATGTAGTATGGATCGGGAATGGGATCGATGTACCAACCGTAGAAATTGGAGGCGAGGACGACGGCGCGGGTGGAACTGGAGGCGCCGGTGACGTAGGCCCTGAAGCCACCGGGGAGGTCGTTGACGACCTTGCCGGCCTCGCCGCCGCGCAGAGTCAAGTCCGGTGGGTTGTCAAGGCACTGTGAGTGCCGATGAGCAGCCGTCGCCGTGCCCAAGGGGAGCACGTGAACGGCGGCAAGGCATAGGAAGAAGAATAGTGCCGGCGAGCCCATGGCGATGGATCGTCACGCGGACCGAAGGCTCTGCAAAGTTTGATCTCAGCCACTGCAGGATTGGTTTGTTTATACTCCTGGCTAGCGTGGCTGGTTAGGTAGAGTGCACGTGGCCTTGCGAGGCATGGTGTGGCCTCCGCATGGCCGTCGTGCGCGGCATCTTTCTTTACACGAGCTTCCGGCTCACGAGAGCGTGCGCACTAAACTAAACTGAAGCTGCATAAGCTCTCCCAAAACGTAGCTCCCGTGTTTCTTGTGATGGATCTGAGAACAAAAGAAAATTCGCAAAGGAATAATTTCATGAATTTGCAGGAAAAAGAAGATCAATCCGTCGATTGCCATGATTTTGATGAGCCAAAGGTGCTTCTGTAACTAAGAGAACTACTAAATGGTAGCTGAAATATCAACTCAATCAGAAATTAGGTCTAGATCGAGCTGCTGAGCCGGGTTAATTCTCTAGCACGCTCTCAGTGTCGGACCAGAGTAAAACTCAAGAGGGGGGGGGGGGGGGGGGGGGGGGCTACAAGGTGATGTCAGCCGGTAGAGGGGGGGCCATGTTGTTAAGGGAGGAAGGATAGCTAGGGGTGAAACCGCAATGGATTTGGCTTCCTCAATGGTGGTGTCGAAAGGCTCTAGAGTTTCAAGGTTGAGCCTTCCAAAGATCGAGGAAGCCAAATCCATTGTGATTTCACCCTTAGCTATCCTTCCCCTCATCACAAACAGTCCTAAGACACCACACTCGGCCCCGGTGCCAAAGAAAGTCTTGAGGAAAGACCTCGCCTCGTCTTCAGCTCCTCGTCCTACTACGGGAGCAATTGGCTTGCAAACGCCAACCAAGAAGGCTCCCGCTACTACTCCGCCTCCCGAGGAGGGAGAGAAGTATGTAGGAACCTTGAAGACTCCCGCGGGCAACACGGTCTGCCACAAGTACAGCGGGAGACCGACCCCATGAAGGGTAGGTCTCTCCAAGAGCGATTCAAGGTTGACGGCATCCGAGGCGGAGAGAGCTACAAGCCACTTGCCCTACAATAAATGGAGGGGAATGAGTCGATCAACTCCACCCTGAACAAGGGAAAAAGGAAGCGCAAGGCGGGCGAAGTAAAGACACCCAAAAAGATCTCCAACACTCGCCTCTTCAACATCGCGGCAAACCTCCGTAAAGAGAATGCATATCTTCGCGAGGAATTATTCAAGACAAAGCTCATGCTCTTTAAGGTAAAGGATAAGTTCAACCAAGAGCGTGAAGGCTTTGAGAACAAAATGCGCCGCTACTTCAAGGTTGTGGGAAAGGAGCACCTTTTCTCTCCTTGAAGGCATTTCCCGCGCCCTTCTAATAACTAGGCACATTACCCTTTTAGATTTCATATTTCCCTTTCCAATGATTCCTTTTCAATTGTAATGTGCCTGCTAGTTTAAATTTCAATTGATTAGGCTCCCTGGGTTTGCATACTAGCAGAGTGTACTTCGTTTTCATATTTTGTTTCAATCAATTTTTAAGAATAAGGCAATAAGCAAGTGTGGAGGAGCCTTCTGCAGTTTCCTCATATGCACTCAACCAAGACTCCCAAACACACCAACAAACAGAGCAGAAGCAACCAGCACGAGAAAAATCAGGACCAGAGGGGCCACTGCCAGGTCAGCCAACCCCTGGCTGGCTCCCCTCTACGCCATATTTTACCTGCACGTTGCTCTCCACTCTCACTTCTCTGATCTTCAAAATTTTTGAGTCAAATCTTCTGTTATAAACGAATATCAATTAAAATTTGACTCACTAAAATTTAAATTCCAAAACTTTCCTCGAAAACAACTCAATCCTTTTATGGACGACATGCATGCCTTTTATTTCTCGCATCATTACCTGCCATTTGTGGTCAATCTTTCCATAGGACCCCATGCTTTCCTAAGTTGTTGACGGGTGTGATATGATTGGATAAGGTGAACCATTGCTTACACTGCATCGAGTACTTGGGTTTTATTTTATAAAATTACAAATTCATAGTCTTGCACTCCTCAATGATGATTGCAAATTCCTACCAAAGCCAAACAAATTTATCTTGGAATTAGCCTCCACATACGATGCTTGCTATCACTTTGAGCTTTTGTCAAATTGTGTGACCCTAGAGAGAAGCATTTCATACTCGTTTGATCAATATCACGTACACACACTACCACATGCTACACTCCTACACTGGGAGCTAGCATCTTTTTATTTCATCCTTCCATCCACAAAAATAAATACTCCACAAAATGTGTTGATTTATTCTCTCTCAATCAAAACAAAAAAAAAGAGATATGGCCATGCAAAGAATGAAGAAAAAAAGGAAAGAAAAACTCATAAATCAATGGGATGATGGAAAGTGAGGAAAAAGAAAAAGAAAGAAAATAAGCATGGGCCATGTTCTCAAAATGAGATCAAAAAGAGAGAAAACAACACGGAGTACACGTCGCTAATCCATACACATGCACATCTTGATCTGCTTGTATGACTTGATCTCTCCATGGATCCACTCTTTGACTTTGCAACATAACTAATGCAAACATGCCGCTCTCATATCCCTACCCAAAAGCTCCACAAAAAGCCTGTAAAGGTAGGATGAGACAAAGGCAATTCCTAGCCTTGGTGAGGAATCATACACAATGAGTGATATGAGAGAATCATTTGAGGAGTAAAGGCTGTGTTTTTCTTTTGAAAATCTCGCAACACCCCTAAGTGTCTCAAGATGGAAAGCTACGCGGAACCAAATCCTGATCGTTCCACTCCTGAAATGCCCAAGGATGCATGGTAGACACTTAAAAAGTCCACAAGTATTTGGTATGGCTTGGAATAACTTGTATGCCTGCCCTATTCCATGAGGGTTGTGCTCTCGCCTTACGCTCTTACTTTACTTGAGACGAGCAAAGAGCTAAGTGTGGGGGAGTTGTTGACGGTCCTTAAGTACCACTTTTGGCCGTCAAGTACCTGCATGAAAGAAACCAAAAGAGGCCACCCTAAGTAGAAGTAGCCTCATTATCTAACCATTTCCACTGGCTATGGTGAATTTACCCATGCTGGTCCATTAAGCCTAAAAAAAGAGGAAAAGCAATAAGGAAACATGAAGAAAAGCCTTTCCTAAAAATCATCTGAAAAAGGGAACCAAAGATGGGCCCATAAACACTTCCACATAAGCCCAAATTCCCCAAGGCACCACAGAATCATTAAGAGGATATTTCAGAGCATCTACTAGAGAAACCTGGGGTCAGGAAGTGGCCCCAGGGATCGGCCGACCCTCTGCAGGGAGCACACGTTTTCACACGTTATGATCATCGTCCTGCAAGGGGTGCTTCGATTCTCTAGTAGTATCAGGCCGGGATCGAGGTAGTAATCAAAGGCATAGACGTGGTGTCTAGGCTAGAGGTTAACTTTGTTTGCATCTTGCCCCACGGCTAGCTAAGAGGGTGGCAGTAGGTGGTGACAGCATAGTGCGTCCCATTGTATCCCTCATCGTTCGGGTATGAGGTAGAGCTGTAGGCCGGAGGAACTTGGTGGTATGCGAGGTCTAAACCAATGCCCAAAGTAAGTAAGTAGAACCTGATCTATGCTATCCTTAGAAAACCATACCCTACTTTATCCTCTCTACCCGTTATTCTTGTTGTCCTTGGATCTACTTAGTGCCGGCGTTGTGAAACCGGCCGACGAGTAAATTTAGACTACGCGCTCGGTTGATTGTGTGGGAATGGATTGAGACGGTGAGTTAGACTGGTTCGGGCCGAAATGCCTTACGTCCAGTGTGAGGTTCTGATCGTGTTGCTCGTAGTAAGGGTTACAAGCAATGCGAGAGAGGGAGAGGCTCCTAAGTCTCTGTGTGCTCAGGTGTGTTCGTCCCTCGCCTGAAATGCAAGAACGAGTGAAGTGTGTGTGCAAAAGTGATGAGTCCGGTCCTTCTCGCCGTGGCCCATCGCCCCTTTTATCTGGTCAAGAGAGGATGGGATACAATGGAGGAAAGAAGAAAAAGAAAACTAAGATGACGAGAATGGATCGTGTGTGGTTCTGTCAATTGGCTGCATATTTCTGTCAATTGGCTGCATATTTCTGGACACGGTTTTCATAGTAATGTGGTTAATGGTGTGGAACACGATAGGGACATGATGATTCGCTCATGAGTTCACGTGAGAAGTAGATCGATCGGTTGTATCGTGATGAGGTCGTGGAGCGACAGTTGATGATGGCATCGCGTTTCTGGTGGAACGAGAACATATCATATGCATACCTCCTGTGGAATGAGACATAACTTGGTGGAACAGAGTTTGGTATGGTTTGGATAACAAATAAGCAAATAAATTGGCTGGAACAAGGATTTTGTTACCATCGTGCGCGCTGGACAGATCCAAAACAGGGAGGAACGGTGGTTGAGATGTAGATCCCAGAGGCTTCAGAGCTCTTATACCCACCAACTTTGGATATGTTGTAGAGGTTGTAGAGACGCACGTCATGGTGAAATTTAGCTTCAATCCGCTTGATAGATCACCGGGAACGCCAATGCCAATCAGTGGCCGCATGGCTGGACGCGAGAGCTGCGAGGCATGATGGCAGCCTGGCAGCGTGGGGAGGGTTTGTGGGTGTGGGGAAGACGTGGAGAGGCCCTGATTTTGTAGGAGAGGAGGGCTGACTGGTTTAGGAAAGAGGGAGAGAAAGGAAAGGAAGGCAATAAACACATTGATTTAGTTTTCAATGTGTGCGAAATTGTGGGAACTCAAGAGCTGAAATGAACAAATGGTGCTGGCTTTATGCTTGACGACATGCAGATATACTCAAACCGTGGGTTTAGTTTTCGTGTAATTCCAAATGCAAGGAAGCGAAGTAGGAATGGAGATCGGTACAGGTAAATTCCAAGAAATAACTGTTGTGTAAGTTTACATGAAAATTACAGGAACTGTCTTTTAGAAAATGAAATTAAATTCTGGCCTGGTGTGATGGATTCCAGGAAATGTTATCCATTTTTATTTATTTATTATAATTGCAGCAAACCGGGTCCTGGACGCACTCTAGCATGTGCAGTAGACTCCTAATCTTCACTTCAAATATTTGGCGAACCAGTCGAGCATCTCGGCAAGCGCTTGCTCAGCTGTTTTGACAGCAAAAGGATCGGTTGTATTATATCTGCAAGCAAATCCATGGCCAACTCCTGGAAAGACCTTGGCAAAGTATGGAATCTGCAACGGTTCATACATGTAAGGCCCTCTGATTCACCAAATTCTCATGAATTACAGATACGATATGAAAACGATACTATGCTCTGTACTTTGTCTCTATCAACTCCCCCACACCATTCAAGTGGATATGGAAATCGAAATGCAGAAAAAAATAAATAAACATCTTCTCCTGGCTGCTGTTCATGGACAGGCTACTAGAAACATCCTTAAAAGGAAAAGATGCCTGGCGAAGGGGGAAAATTATAACTGTGTGTTCTGTGCAACAGCAATGTGGAAGAGACGGCTTTTCATTTGTTCTTCACTTGTCAGTTCAGCTCGTCATGCTAGGAGATTTTGGGCATCACTTGGGAAACCAATCTGAATTTTTTTCAACATGATGATGCAAGCAAAAACAGCATTCAGCAGACCATTCTTCATGGAAGTATTCACCTTAGCGGCCTCGAAAATATGGAAACAGAGAAATACGAAAATATTTGAACAAATCCTGCCATCCATCAACAGATGGAAGAACGAAAGAGTTCATGGATGAGGTTAACCTGCAGCTTTACCGGGTCCCTGCTATTTCTAAAGAGGCAGTGAACATTTGATTGGACAGCTTACCGCTTTTAGCTAACCAACAGTTTCTCTTCCTTTTTTTTTCCTTTCTTTTTTGTTCATTTGTAGGTTATACCTTTTTCCTCGTTTCTTCGGGAGTTTTCTCCCGTTTTTGGGCCCTTTTGTGGTTTTGCTTCTGTAAAGTTTGTTTCAGTTTTCATCACTTTGGATTTTAATAAAAACACAGTGGAAGCCTCTCCTACAGTTTTCGCGTCAAACAAAAAAAAGAAGAAGAGCACAGAACAAATAATCAGGATAGATGTAGTAACGATTACAAGAAGCAAGTTGACTGAAATCACTAGCACTCACCTCTCTTTGGCGTAAGACATGAATAAACTGGTACACTAGTTTCGGTGGTGTGGCAAGATCATACTGGTCTCCAAGGATCTCAATTGGACATTTGACCTCTGAATTTCATATGAACTGAGAATTAGTACAGGAATACAATTGCACATGCACACAATATGCCACCCAAACGATGCATCCAGCAAGAGGTCGCAATCATATTGATATGTAAGAAGGTGTGCGCCGTACCTTTCATGTCCTCAGCAGTTACCAATCCAGGATGAGACATGGAAGCTACTTTAACATAATTGGTTTTCGCCAGCTCTGTTACAACTTTTCCTGCGAGTTCAACAGAAACAAGGGAGAGTAAGTATGTTTTATCAATTGCCTGAGGTAAATGACGTGATTGCACTCACCACCCCAGCAGTAGCCTCCAACCCCAACTGATTTCCCTTCCTGTCGCAAAGCATCAATAAGTGGCTTGGAATCTGTAGCAGCTTTCACCTGTGAGATCCAAATCATTTTACCAGGCCCTCAATCAGTTATGTGAAATTCACTGTTCACTTATTTTCTTTTCATTACATTATAATTAGTGAGTGGCCGTGATTGAAAGAAAAATATCAGACCGCGGAGTGGCGTTTCAGCCATTCTGAACTGTTTGTACGATTGTCGACATAATAGTCTCCATGGAAGAAATCAGGCACTACGACGAAGTATCCAGCCTCACCAACTTTATCGGCTATCTTTCTGCATTAGCAAAGATCCACGCAGAAGTTCAAAAGTCCTAAACACTAAAAAATGAGCTAGAAATGAAATACTCTCTTATGCCTGAACGTCAAGATTAAAAAAACAGAGGGATTAGGATTAATGTCGATGGCACTAAAGGAATTTTCCCAAGTATATACCTCAGTAAAGGTGCCTCGAACCCTGAATAATTCATCAAACAAGGGAGAGAGAAAAATCAAGTCAGAACGCATCACCAAGCGATTACTACAAACGGAAACAAGCATGGTTGATGCACGCACCGTAGACATCGGTTGCGAGGAGGACGGCGCGGCTGCAGCCGGGGTCGCCAGTGATGTAGGCCCTGAATCCCCCCGGAAGGCCGTACACGACCTTGCCGGACTCGTTGCCACGCAGCGTCATGTCCGGCGGGTTGTTAAAGTGCTCCTGCAGGTGCAGATCACCGGCGGCCGTCGTTGCAGCCGCGACCGCGGCGGCGAGGCAGAGCAACAACAGTGCAGACGAGCCCATGGCGCGCGGACCGTAAGCTCGTCAGCACGCGTGGTAGGTTGTGTAGTGCAGAGCTAGGAAAAATATTTCGAGAACAAAAAAATTTCGGAGGTCACCGATAAATATGAAATTTCGGGAATTTCAGAAATTTCAGCGAACAAAATTTGAATTTTTTTAAAAGTTTTCACATGATTTCACAATAAAGGGTCTCAAATCTATAAAATATCGCGATTGCAGACATAAACTAGACAATTTGGACTCGTGTAGAGGGTCAATGACGGAATTTCGTTGGTACTGTTCATTTCGACCATATTTCAGACCCCACTGGAAAAGGCAAAATGTCAGATATTTCGGTGAAATTTCGCCGAAATTATTTTCCTAGGTGCAGAGAGATTGGTAGGTTCCAGGTCGCCGTCGTGTGGAGGCTACTATGGAAACTATCTGCCAGCCAACTCGAAACAGCGCGCAAAAGAAAACGAAGTGAACGGTTGGTGGAAGAGCCGGCGGACCCCATCCCAAATGATAAAAGGACTTCCAGCTCTGATTCTGACTGTCATTACATCTCAGAAGGTGACGGAGCGGACTTGGTCGCTGGATTAAAGCACGATTAATAAGGTTGGCTATTAGCCAAGCCACGCCTCAAGCTCCCCGCGCGGCTCCGAGGAAGCAGGCCTCCAAATTTGTGAGCTAAAAGTTGAAAGGTGGCCCTTATCCGCTTGTAGAAATTTGAAAGTGTGGAGAGCAACTTGAAAAGGGTGATAACAAAATACACATACATGAAATGATTACTTTGAAAGTTTTACAATAGGAAACTTATTTTCTTCTTATTTAATTTAAACAATCGTGGACACACTCCATTATGTGAAGTAAACCAGTAATCTTCACTTCAAGTATTTGTTGAACCAGTCAAGCATGTAAGCAAGAGCTTGCTCCGCTTTTTTGACTGCAAAAGGGTCAGTTGTATTATATATCTGCAAGCAAATCCATGGGAAACTCCTGGAAAGATCTTGGCATAGTAGGGAATCTGCAAGAAGCAGGTTGATACATGTGAGCATGTCTAAGCTGCTTCACCAAGATCTCGTTTATTACAATCTTGTATGAAAGTGATACTATGCTGTCATTTTTGTAAACTATTTCAATTATTCCGAGCTGCGAGAAGCAGGTTGATACAATTGTTTATGTATACCGAGACAAATAATGATGTTTTGTGTGTGAGTTGAGAGAGACATATATAGAGAGAGTTTGTGCAACACGACAAGTTTAATTGGACTAGAGGTATGACTAAACACAACATGAAAGTTCATATAATTGTGTAACTGAATTTGTATAAGAGTAAAGTGCATCCTAGGTCTTTAAACTATTCTGAGGTTCTCATCTTGGTCTATGAACTTTTAAAATGAAGATTTGGGTCTCTAAACTATTACATGGTTCTCATCTGGGTTCATAAACTCTCAAAACAAAGATTTAGGTCCCTGAACTATTTTGAGATTCTCATATGGGTCCATAAATGACTTTAAAAAAATTGGGCTGGTGCTCCACGTCGTTGTCGCCGCTAGCTCTAGCCTAGCCCACAGCCAAAATGCTTCTTCATCTGTCGTCCTCACATCGAGTTGCGAGCCGCCATCGTTTATTTTCTCTGTTAGCCATCGCCGCCAGACCGGAATCCTCATCCAGCCGCGCCACCTAATGACTAGAAAAGGAGAAAGATGTCGTGCTTGTCGAGATTTGCGTCTTCGAAAATTCCTGATACCTACCGAGCCCGCTGACGCAGCCGATATTAGCCAGTATTTGTATTTGGACCGATACGAGGCGTTGCTTCTTTTGTGCCATTCAAACCACCAGAGCATCATATAACCGCAAATACCGGAATAATATTCAATGAAAAGGTCGAACCTCCCATCAAACCCGCGTAATTTACCAAGCTGGCATGCCATGTCATCATGATTCGGAGGAAAGTCGCATTTTGGATAGCTAATTAGGCGCTAAACAAGTATAGAGACCCAAATTTTCATTTTGATAGTTTATGGACCCAAATGAGAACACTAAATTAGTTTAGGGATCTAAATCTTCATTTTAAAAGTTCATGGACCTAGATGAGAACCCTAAAATAATTTAGGGACCTGGGATGCACTTTACTCTTTGTATAACTTACCTCTCTTCTTTGGCGCAAGACATGCACAAACTTGTACACTAGTTTCGGTGGTGTGGTTGTGTCATTCAGGGCTCCAAGGATTTCAATCGGGCATTTGACCTCTGAGTTTGACATATGACGATAGAAATACTTTAGGAGCACAGTTATAATTTCACACGACGTACCATCGGAAGGATCCGTACAACAAGGTTGCGAAGCCCACCTTTCATGTCATCAGGGGTCACTGCAAAAGCATGCGTCATGCTAACTACTTTGACATCATTGGTTTTCGCTATCTCTGCTCCAAATTTAGCTGCCAGTGAAGCATCAAGAAGGAAATAATCAGTATTTAAAATGTTTAGCCTGAGGAAGGGAATTTCAAAAAAAAAAAATCCAGCCGTATGGTATGGTAATGCAGGAGCGATGTGGGCTTCACTCACCACCCCAGCAATAGCCCCCAATCCCAACTGATTTTCCCTCCTTTTTTAAAGAAGCAATTAGTGGTTTGGCATCTTCAGCAGCTTTAACCTGTATGAATGACATCAATTAATAGGGCGTTTGCAACTTGTTATTCACTGTAACATGGATAGAATTAATCATTTAGTACATTTTGATTGCATAGTAGCTCAAAATGGAAAACAAACATTTAGTGTGGCAGATAAAAGAACAGACCGGGGAGTGAGGTATGATCCAATCCGAAAAGTTTTTACTTTTGTCATAGTAATCTCCGTGGAAGAAATCAGGGGCCACGACGAAGTACCCAGCTTCGGCAACTTTATCTGCTATCGTTCTCCATTATGAACATTATGAATTGTCCACAACGAATATATATTCTGTGATAAAGTGAAGGCTTATGTCATCAAGCAAATGAAAAAGAGCCCTTAATGCAATGCAATCTTAGAGCAACTCCAAGAGCCTCTCAAAAAATGACTAGCTAAATCCTGATTTTAGCTAGCATGTAAAAATAAAATGGTACCAAAACCATCGTCAAACCCAACAGCCTCTGTATATTTTCATGCTGTCTATCCCGTCCAGTACATCTTACGGCTCGAAGGACCAATGCTCCACATAGCTAGCCCATGGTCATGGCCGCGGGAGCACACGGACCAGGAACAAGAGCTTGCTCCTCTCAAAAAAAAAAAAAAGGGAACAAGAGCTTGCGGACCTCGGCCACAAGGACCAGGAGCAGCAGCTCATCGCGACCCTACGGTTGGCGTTTATTGCATGACATGCAGAACCCCGTGGCCACAACGATGAATGAGGTCCCCATCTCCCACCGGTAGCCATGGCGGGAGCTCCGGCAGGAAGAACACGTGGGCGACACTACAGCAGTTCAATCGACGACGGAGAGGCCTGGTCTCGGCCACCAATCTGAGCACGAGATTTGTCGGTGCCTCTCCGTCTCCCCGTGTAGCCCCTCCCCGCGCGAAGCAGCCATCCGCTACCCCCAGCTGCGTCGCCGCCTCCAAGCCTCGCGCGGGGAAGCCTTTTGTGCCGCGCCTTGGTGCTTGTCGGCGTCCACGTTTCACCGCCTATCTGCCCCTCTTCCGTCGAGCTCGATTCGCCGGAGGCGGGTGCTGCCGCAGCCGCGCAGCAGACAAACGTTCGGGAGCTGCTCGCCAGGCTGCAGATCGTGCACACGAAGCAGGGGCGGCCTTGCATGCGCGCGCGGGAGCAGAAAATTGGCGGCGCGCGCGGGCGGGAGGAAGGATTGGCGAGTGAGACCAGCTCGCCAATTTTAGCCAGGGAGGACTGCGGGATGACGAGGCATATGGAGTGGAGAGGAGGATGGCCAGACTGTTGGAATCGTTTTTTTGCTGTAAATCTATTTTTTTTACCAAACCAGATGCGATTAGAGAGGCTGTTGGAGTTGCTCTTACAACAGTTTCTCTATCGAACATCGACGACTGTATGCTATTTTTATGTCACGAGTAGTGCATTGTAACAAACACAAAGCATGATTAATTTCTTTGAAAACATAACTATCTATGGTCAAAAAGGAAAGAAACTGAGTTGTATCATGTTTGGTTTGGAATTCATTTTTGGTGTCTAACAGAAATTACTAAAATCCAAACCACAATCAGACTGCATATTTTGTGTGACATTAATATTTGTTGGGACTTTAGATTTAAATATAAGGAAGCTGCTCTATTCGATGATACACAGCAAATTAGAGTTTGTAATCGTGAGGGCCCATTTTGAGAGTTACTAGGCATTGTTCTTACTGTTAAATAATATTGATCCTCATCTACAAATTATTTTTACAATGTCAAACTACAATGATTTTGATAATGTAAAACTAAAATGTAAAATCCCTATGTGCATGAAACTCAAGATTTTCAACTCTTATATCCTTTTGTATGGACTTCATAATAATCTCCGTGCAAGAAATCAGGGACCAACTAATTATTCACCTCTTATATCCATTTGTATGCACTTCATTCAAAGTCAACAATGAAGGTAGTAGATTGCAAGGCATCTATAGTTCTAAGTCTATTTCTATTGTGACGCAGCGTAGAGTCCAGTGCATTAACAGGTAAAACGCAGTAGCAACTAGCCAGTTAGTTGAGTGCATGTTTCACCAAGAACAGAGCCTTTTTTTTTTTGTGTTATAATGTTGGAAAAGGGCCTAAACTTGAACAACAGTATCTTGTCTGTTTGCATTCTCCTTCAAAGTACATTCCCTACAGGCCAGATTCCGGCCAAATATCTGTTCTTTAGACAAAACTAGTGGTTTTAATGACACAGCATTGGAGAATTGAAATGAAATTGACATAAGTATGTATACCTTAGTATAGGTGCCTCGAACCCTGTTGAAATAGATCAATCAAAGGGACAAGAATTTACTGTCACAACGGAAGCCCAAATGAGAAATGACTATTAACAGAAGGGCACTATGGATCAATGCACCAACCGAAGACGTCAGAGGCGAGGAGGACAGCGCGGCTGGAGCTGGCCGCCCCAGTGACGTAGGTCCTGAAGCCGCCGGGGAGGTCGACGACGACCTTGCCGGCCTCGCCACCGTGCAGTGTCAAGTCCGGCGGGTTGTCGAGGCACTGCGAGTGCTGATGACCGGCCGCCGTTGCCGCCACGATCACGGTGTAACACCCCAGATATTTAACTAATCTGGAGGCTACTTATAAAACATTTAAAATCTACAAGTATAGAAATTATTCGAAATTTCGGCAAAGTCTCCCTTGTAAATCCTATTATCCGTGAACACACAATCATCACAAATAGACATATAATCCATGAATAAGCAATAAACGACCAGCAACTCCAAAGAATAAACCACGAAGGGTTCACCACAACCATATGACCATCTCGGCTAATCAAAATTACCCCAAAATCTAGTAAACTAATTAAATGTGAAGATGTATGTATGTGTGTGCTCAAATGAATATGCTACTCCCATCCAATGCTTGCGTCGATCAACGGGTACCTAAAACCAAATAAAGCACAAGAGTGAGTAAAAACACTCAGCAAGTACAAATTAGAACTGGAAGAACAAATACAACGATATGAAGAACAATGGAAATCCAGAATCAAGAAACCATCTTCTTGGAACACATTGAAATAGTAGTTTCCGTCTGAAACGGACATCACCTGAAACTTCCTTTGCATTTACCGGTAAAGTTGAACAAGTGGGGCCAGCACTTACTCACAGGAACCTGAATATAAGAACCAGATAACACAACCGGTATTCATACAAACCCCCGGCACTTGAATGATATGAAAAGGAACACATGAACCTTGAATATTCGACAAAAGAATAGAAATCTTGAAGCAACAAACATATGAAATCAAAGGCATCGAATGATGCATATTCAAAGAGAACGTCATAAATCCAGCGGTCTTATTCACATCACAAAGAAGTTCGGCATTGCACTTGCCTTAATCAAGCTTGACGAGAACCCGGCGCTCTTCCGACACCGGAACCGTTCGGACCTGTGAAGCGGAAACTACACTTAAAACCTTTGCTAGCAACCAACCAAGTCTATACTACGCTTTCCCCATAATCTATTTCAGAAAAAGGTTAAAATTACGTTTTTTGCAATATTCCAGATTCTGTCAAAAACCTGACTTCCTCGCTGTTCAGTTCATAGCTTTCACAATTCTTAAGCAAATGCTACAAATGAATACATTACGAGAATCTACAGAGAATTTCCTACAACTTTCGTAATAGCATGTTCTGCCATAAAATTCGCTAACTAGGTCAAAAAATAATTAAATAGGAAACTGTGCAGATTACGAAATCCTGAGACAGTAATACTAAAGAATACAGTTTCTCCCTAACGGCTGATCAGAATCGAGTGAGACCAGCGCCGTTGGAAAGATAAAAACATAATCTACGACTTTCATTATTGGATCATGGTCTAATTCCTAACCAATTCTTGCCAGATTTCAAAATAGTTTCACTGGACAGAGCATCCAATCTATTGACCTCGGTTCAACGATGATTTCTCAAACTGAAGTGATGTTCAAGCGTTAAGGACTAACTGGAGATTATCACTGCAGCGAAGATCAAGGATTTGAGCAAGGAAAATCCAATCCACGAATCCCTCCTATTTTCCCCTTTCTTTCCTGCTGCCCTTCGCTTCCCCTGCAGTTCATCAACACCAGCTGCTTATAGCACTGCACAGGACCAAAACAGCACATCGACGTGCCCAGCAGGGCGTCCCTTACCTTCTATCTCCCTGGCTCTCTTGGACCGAAGCAGCAGCAAGAAGCGCCAGGTGCAACTAGAGGCAGGGGAGAAAAGCAGGAGGCGGCGGCGTGGTGAAGGAGCAGGAACAAGGAGGCGGCGTCGATGGGAGTTGGAAGAGGGACAGGAAAACGATCTTTTAAGAACAGAAACCTAATACGATATCCATATTGATTCGGCCATCACAAATTCATCCGACGTCCAAATCAAGCGTATGAGTAGTCAAACGGAATCGTTTCGACGAGATCTACGCATCTACGGCCTCCGATCGTCCATCCGATCAACGGATCAAAAAATCAACCTTTAGTCAACTCCAAAGTCTTTTTAGTTAAGTATTTATTTTTGTTTAAAAAAAACTTGGGATATTACATTCTCCCCCCTTCAACAGAATTCGCCCTCGAATTCTTCACTAACGATACTTAAGAAATTTAGAAATGATTAACTTGAACGAAACGCATGATTACTCACCATAAGGGAACAAATGGGGGTACTTCTCGCGTATATCTAATTCGAGCTCCCAGGTTGCTTCACGCTCAGTTTGGTTCGTCCAAAGTACCTTTACGTACTTAATTGTCTTGCGCCTAAGAACCCTCTCAGCCGTCTCCAGAATTCTCACCGGACGAGACTCGAATGACAAATCTTGCTCAATAGTAACCGGTTCCACAGTAATATGGTGTTCTGGATCTCTCAGATACTTCCGTAACATCGAGACATGGAATACGTCATGTACACCTCTCATCGACTCTGGAATCTCCAGCCGATAAGCTAACTTTCCCACTCGCTCTTTGATCATGAAAGGACCGATATACCTTGGACTAAGCTTCCCTTTAGTACCAAACCGCACAACACCCTTAGTAGGAGATACCTGGAGAAGAACATGATCACCCTCCTGAAACTCCAAGTCTCGTCTCCTGACATCAGCATAGCTTTTCTGTCTACTCTGCGCTGCTAGCATATGCTCTCGAATTTCAGCAACACGTTCCGTCGTTTGCTGAACCCAATCGGGCCCTAGAACTGCCTTCTCACCTACTGCATCCCAGCAAAGCGGTGATCTACACTTCCTTCCATAAAGGGCTTCAAAAGATGCACAACGAATTCTAGAATGATAGCTATTATTATAGGCAAACTCCACAAGGGGTAAATGATCCTCCCAACTTCCTTTCCATGATAATACACATGATCTCAGCATATCCTCTAAGGTCTGAATCGTACGCTCAGATTGTCCATCTGTCTGGGGGTGGAAAGCCGTACTCATCTTTAGTGTGGTACCCAAGGCTTCTTGGAAACTATCCCACAACTTAGAAACAAATTTAGCATCTCTGTCAGAGACAATGGTGCGAGGCACTCCAAGCAATCGCACTACCTCACGCATGTAGATTGGTGCCAAGTCACCTGCCGAACTGGTAGAGCGAATAGGAATAAAATGTGCCACCTTACTCAAACGATCGACCACGACCCAAATAGTATCTCTTCCCTTTGGAGAACGTGGTAATCCAACCACAAAATCCATTGAAATGTCATCCTAAGGCCACAAAGGAACCTCTAGTGGCTGTAACTTCCCAGCTGGACTCTTACGCTCAGCTTTCACGCGCTGACAAACACCACATGAAGCCACATATTTCGCTACATCCACCTTCATCCTCTTCCACCAAAAGGTTTTCTTTAAATCTTGGTACATCTTATTCTCACCAGGGTGAACAGTGTACCGAGTGCGATGTGCCTCTCGAAGAATATCATCTTTGACTTGAGCTTTCTGTGGCACACATAAACGACCGCGAAACCGAAAAGCACCAAGAGCATCCAAAGTGAAATCCCCGACCTTTCCTTCCTGAATCCGCTTCTTGACATCCGTCAATAACCGATCATGCTGTTGCGCTTCCAATACACGCTCCGGTATGGCAGACGCTAAGATCAGTTGTGTTTCCTCTTCAGTAACTCCAGCATAACAATATGATATATCCATTCGCTCGAAATCAGCTATCAAGGAGTTCAAAGTAGGAGGAGCAGCCTTACGACTCAAGGCATCAGCAACAACATTTGCTTTACCTGGTGTGTATTGGATGTTCAAATCATAATCTTTGATCAATTCCAACCATCTCCGCTGTCTCAAGTTGAGATCCTTCTGCGTGAAAATGTACTTCAAGCTCTTGTGATTGGTGAAAATATCACAAGATTCTCCATATAAATAATGTCTCCATATCTTCAGTGCAAAAACAACCGCAGCAAGCTCTAGATCATGAGTGGGGTAATTCTCCTCATGTTTCCACATTTGCCTCGATGCATAGGCAATCACCTTTCCATCCTACATAAGGACACACCCAAGTCCAACCCGAGAAGCATCTGAATAAACAGTGAAACGCTTACCAGGATCAGGAAGGGTAAGAATAGGAGCAGTCACCAATTTTTCCTTCAACACTTGAAAGCAATGTTCACACTCTTGAGTCCACATGAACTTGGCGTTCTTATGGGTAAGCATTGTCATAGGCTTAGCAATGATAGAGAAATTCTTTACGAAGTGTCGATAATAACCCGCCATACCCAAGAAACTTTTCACCTCCTTGACATTAGTGGGCCTTTCCCATTCCACTATTGTAGAAACTTTACTCGGATCAACAGAGATGCCATGCTGATTAATTACATGCCCCAGAAAACCAACCTCAGAAATCCAGAACTCACACTTCTTGAATTTAGCATAGAATTTATGTCTCCTTAGAGTCTGAAGAATTGTCCTCAAATGATCCTCATGTTCTGCTTCAGTCTTGGAGAAGATGAGTATATCATCAATAAAAACAACAACAAACTCCTCCAATCCTTGAAGCATATTGTTCATGGTCTCCATAAAGTATGGAGGTGCATTGGTGAGCCCAAAAGACATAACTCTGAACTCATAATGGTCAAACATGGTGGAAAAGGCTGTCTTCTCAATATCCTCCTCTCGAACTGGAATTTGGTTATAACCAGACTGAAGATCAATCTTGGAAAATACTCTTGCCCCTTTCAATCGCTCAAACAATACCTCAATATGGGGCAATGGATACTTGTTTTTGATTGTCACAGCATTCAAGCCTCGATAGTTGATGCACATACGCCAACTACCATCCTTCTTCTTAGTAAATAGCACTGGAGCACGCCATGGCGACACACTGCGCCGAATTAAATTCTTTGACAGCAAGTCATTCAACTGCTTTCTCAACTCCTCTTGAAAAGGACGAGACAAACGATACGGGGCAATAGATACGGGACGAGTGCTAGGTAGAAGATCAATACGAAACTCCACTTCACGCTTAGGTGGCATTCCTGGCAGCTCATCAGGGAAGACATCAAGATAATCTTGCACCACAGGAATCTCCCCAAGCACTAATGTCTTGGTTGGCGTCTCTACAAGAGTCCAGAGGAAACCTGTCTTCAAATGACGACGACCAGGAAATAGACTTGCCATTACAAATAAAGAATCAAAAGGTGAAGGAAATAGACTAGAGGCAGGGGAGAAAAGCAGGAGGCGGCGGCGTGGTGAAGGAGCAGGAACAAGAAGACGGCGTCGATGGGAGTTGGAAGAGGAACAAGAAAACGAATCTTTTAAGGTGGTGTTTAGATGCAAGTTGGGTTAGGAAAAGGGAAATGGAATGGGAAATGAGGAAGTCGGTTGGGGTTATGGAAATAAGATTATTTCCTTTTCCAATGTTTGGCATGAATATGGATTGGGAAAGGGATATATTTTTTTTTATGACCAAACTGCCCCTCCTGAATCGTGAAGCAATTTCTCAATCGGACAATAATCAGGCAGCTCCAAGTCATGAATATCTACTGCTCCTTCGCATCCTCATCCACTTTTCCCAATCGGACAAGAAGCAAAAGCAAAAAAAAAAAAAGGAAGGAAAGATGAAACAGCTTCGTACGGAATAGACAGCAGAGGCCGATTCGTTGTGGTAGGGCACGGCGTGCAGGCGACCGCCTGACGTTTCTCGATGCTGCCGGTTGCGGACCATGGCGGAGAGCTGCTGTTGCTGTTCCGACGGAGGGGCAAGCGAATCGCGTGTCACGTCAGGCGGCGGCGTGGGCAAGCGCGAAGCGCGATAGGCTCTGATGTGGGGAGGTTCCTTCCAGCGCTGGCTTGGGCAAGAACGAATCGCGGCCGACGAGCTCGGCGGATGGCGAGGCCGGGCAAGGGCCAGTCGCGAGCGAGCTTGAAGCGGTGGCTAGCAGAGGCATTTCTTCTGCCATGGGCATGCAATGTCCAATCCCTATTTCCCAGCCTCAACCCACCTCCCCCATTGGGTTAAGATCAGTGGGATATGAAGCCTTTATTTCCCTATCTCTATCCCTCTTCATTTCCCTAACCCGAAATCCAAGCATGGGATAAGTTTCATCCCAACTCTCATTTCCCTAATCCACTCTCGATTTCCAGCAATCCAAACAGCACCTAAGAACAGAAACCTAATACGATATCCAATGGTCCATATTGATTCGGCCATCACAAATTCATCCGACGTCCAAATCAAGCGTATGAGTAGTCAAACGGAATCGTTTCGACGAGATCTACGCATCTAAGGTCTCCGATCGTCCATCCGATCAACGGATCAAAAAGTCAACCTTTAGTCAACTCCAGAGTCTTTTTAGTTAAGTATTTATTTTTGTTTTAAAAAATCTTGGGATATTACACACGGCCGCGAGGCAGAGCCAGAACAGAGCACCTGAACCCATGGCGCGTGGGGACCAAAAGGTCTGTACTCTGTGGTGCTATTGCCGGCGCTGCTGTACCTCCTCGTGCTCTTATAGTATGGCATGAGGGGTGAAGAGGGAATAGCACGAAGAGTGCGGATTCGCTACCCATATGGCTAGCTACCCAACCGCATGGGCCGCTACCCAAGGACAGCAGGCCGTTGGATGTGCCTCCCCCTGGAGATTCGCGCATGTGGGCATGTCTATGACCACAGAGTGATTAATCTGACTAACTACACCCCCGTACCGCACGTACGTGCTGACTGTGCACGGGACCACGACCTCCGAAACAGAATCTAACTTTACCTAAAGGCACTCGGATGGTACACTGGGCGCGACACGTCGTTCGCGGCTGCCCTCGCCTGATTCCATGCGACTTGGCATCTCTGCCTCCGTCTCGCCCTTTGCCCCATAACGATGCTCCTGAACATCGCCTAGGTATTCTGAGAAGAAAAAAATGACAAGCTGCAATTGAGACCTGCCACTACGTGACTGTGAAACGAAAACATAGTTTGAATATCGGGTGTAATGGAAATCACCTGGATACGGTGGGGCGTAAGCAAGAATGTTCTCCGCTCCGTCACAATCGAAAAGCCTGACGTTGAACACCCCAGGTCCCTCGTAGCCGAACACCGCCGACTGTCCGATCTGAAAATTAGTTTGCTGACAAAATGAAGCCCACCCGTTCATTTTGAAAATTAGTTTGCTGACAAAATAAAGCCCACCCGTTCATTTTGGACTTCTAAAACACCCTTTTAATATCTTAATAATTGACACCGCACGTACCTCGAGATCGCGGCTAATCGGACGGTGTGTGTTCACTGGGTAGCTACCAAGCTCTTTGGGTAGCTAGCCACATGGGTATGAGGATATTTTCGATAGCACGAAATGGTTGTTCTCATGTTGCCGCCCTACGGTTTCTTCTTTACCAAAGTAAACGGAAGATGAGAAACTGGAAGTAGCTTGGAAAGACGCGAACGGAATCAAGGAACCGTGACCCCCTGCTCGTTGACATTCATTTGTTTTGGACTGAAGGTGGGAGAACCGCCTATCATTGTTTCCTTCTTTTTTGAAATCCATTGTCGCTCAATTAAGAAGGAACGAAAGGAGATAATGCACAGCGTGGTCATGTAGGTTGACATTCGATTATTCTGTATCTCAGATTGTCATGATGATGCTAGTTTCATTCGTTCTTCAATTTGCATTAGCCCTGTGAGACGGGCTGGGCACGAGAAGGTTGTAGGCCCTGTTTGTTTCCGCTTATCTGGAACTCGCTTATCTGAGAAGCAGGTTTTTCTGGTAAGCCGCTGTGTGAAGAATCCACTGTGTAAATAAGCTAGGTGTTTGGTAATCCTGATTATTTTCATTCGATTGTCTGCCCTGAGTGTTAAAATGACCTGAATGCCCTTAAAGCTGGTAATAGCCCTTTTTTGTTCTGGTTAGGAGAAGATGATACTGATAGTATATTCCGAATTTGTTCAATACAAATTATATTAATAGTTGGCAAAATTCAGGGCCACCAAATTGATGACCCAATTTTGATTGGGCTGGTGTAAACGAGACAATCAGTCATGACACAGTCGTCATCAGGTATAAAAGCACATGAAACAATCACAGATCAATTGGTAAGATCCAAATTTCCTCCTAAATTGACGAACCAAATTTGGTTGTGCTGGTGTAAACAGCCCCTAAATCAGTCATCGATAACACAACTCGTCATCAGGAAACAATCAAAGATCAAGTAGACGGATTCACAAATTTGCTCCAGAATTCAGAGTGTACCCCTAAAGCTAATTTCTGGTTCCAGATCTCACCGAGGACAGGGGAGATGCACAACGAATGGGAAAGGAAAAAAACAAGAACAAGAGAGAGAGAGACGAGACAGAAAGAGAGAAGATAGCAACGGAGAGTCGGAGACTGAAGAAGACAGGGCTAGAGTGCGCGCTCAGGATGGGCCTGTGAGACGGAGCAAGCTCCTGTTCGCGGTGTACGGGCGGCCGCGCTTGTCGTCGCTGCTGTCCGCGAGGTACTTGGGCAAGCCATGGCGCGATGCCGCGCGCTTGGCAGACGGCGGGTCGGGAAGCCCCCTGGCTTCACGGAGGAAGCGGAGCGCGGGCTGAGCGTCTCCGGGATGGACGCGGCGAGGAGGCGCGGGGACCGGACCACCGGGGCACGGAGGAGCGGCGGCGTCGGGATGGAGCTCGCACGGGAGAGCGAGGGCAGCTGAGGGAAAAGGAGAAGGATTCTCTCGTACGCGGCTTCGGAAGGGCGTCTGAGAAAATCGAGCCTCGCGTGTGCGGGCGGCTTCGCTGGGACGCGGCGTTTCTGGTAAGCGGATTTTAATCGCGCCGTTTGGGTGGGATTTTAGCGTTTTTTCACCTGTAAGCCGCTTATAAGCGGAAACAAACAGGGCCGTAGTATAGTGGTTATAACTTACAAGAGCCTCAGTAGCATCTCACGTCTTAGGTTCGACTCCTTGTGACAATGAATTTTTTAGCATTTGACGGCGTTGTGCTTTCAGCGGTAAGCGATGTCCCGTCGATTGTGAGACGCCAATAGTTACTTAATCAATCTTAAAGATTTGTCGGGTCAGTCTTGGAAGATGCTCATAGGAGTAGGTTTGCGTTGATGCGTTCATAGGGATAAGTGTGCGTGCATTGTGAGTGTCTGAATTGTACTGTGTAATTGCGCAAATAAAGAAACCTGAAACAGCTAGGCCACTCCAATATGCGCTTGCATGAATATCACAGAGGTAGTCTAGACAAAAATAATCAACCAACTTAAACATTGTCTCCCAAAACATACATAATTTTTTATAACCTTTTTATGATGAAAGCGTAAACATTTATTTACATAGATGTTGTCCACACAACATTTATTATGTATGTTACAATCTCTGCCGTTTGTTTTGTGGCTGTTGTGCAAGTCTGCATCAAAATTCAAGTAATTTTTTGAGAAAATGGAATCGCATTTTGACCTTTGCGAAGGATTCGAGGAAATGCTATTAATTTATTTATTTATTATAATAGAAGCAAACCGGGTCCTGGACGCAATCTAGCAAGTGCAGTAGACTTCTAATCTTCACTTCAAATATTTGGCGAACCAGTCGAGCATGTAAGCAAGCGCTTGCTCAGCTGTTTTGACAGCAAAAGGGTCGGTTGTATTATATCTGCAAGCAAATCCATGGGCAACTTCTGGAAAGACTCTGGCAAAATAGGGAATCTGCAACAAGCCGGTTCGTACATGTGAGGCCCTCTGATTCACCAAATGCTCATGAATTACAGATATTATATGAACACGAGATTCTATACTGTCATAGATGCAGGACACATGGGCAATTCTGATACATACACATATTTTGATTACATTAAATGAAACTAATTGATTCATCATGGTAAGTAAATTATATGTCAGTGGTATTTCTATTGTTCATTATATATACTCTGTGTGTGTGTGTGTGTGTGTGTGTGAGAGAGAGAGAGAGAGAGAGATACGACAAGGTACCACACAACAAAAAGATCAGGATAGAGGTAGTAACTAATTACAACAAGCAAGTTCACTGAAATCATTACAACTCACCTCTCTTCTTTGGCGTAAGACATGAATAAATTGGTATACTAGTTTCGGTGGTGTGACAGTATCATTCTGGGCTCCAAGGATCTCAATTGGACATTTGACCTCTGAATTTCATATGAACTGAGAATTAGTACACGAATACAATTACACATGCACACAATGTGCCACCCAACTGATGCATCCTGCAAGAGGTTACAACCATATTGATAGTTAAGGTGCGCACCTTTCATGTCATCAGCAGTTACAAATGCAGGATGAGACATGGAAACTACTTTAACATAATTGATTTTCGCCATCTCTGTTCCATATTTTCCTGCCAGTTCAACAGCAACAAGGGCACGAATTAGTATGTTTTATCTGTTGCCTGAAGCAAATATTTTTTTCGAAACTATATTCCACCCATTCTGTGGTAAATGACGTGATTCCACTCACCACCCCAGCAGTAGCCTCCTACCCCAACTGTTTTTCCTTCCTGTCGCAAAGCATCAATGAGCGGCTTGGAATCTGTAGCAGCTTTCACCTGTGAGATCCGAATAATTTTACCAGATGCTCAATCAGTTATGTGGAATTCTCTATTCACTAATTTTCTTTTCATTACATTATAATTTAGTTAGAGGCTGCGATTTAAAGAAAAATATCAGACCGGGGAGTGGTACTTCAGCCATTCTGAGATGTTTTTACTTGTATCAAAATAGTCTCCATTGAAGAAATCAGGCACTACGACAAAGTATCCAGCCTCGCCAACTTTATCGGCTATCTTTCTGCATTATCAAAGATCCATGCAGAAGTTCAAAATCCATAAACAATATTTGAGATCATAAGGCCCTAATCACATCAGCAAGACTATTTTTTGGATTGTTATTTATGTTGCATAGAAGCAGAAAGCATTGTAAATCCAAAAGCTGAAACCAATATGGTTCTATTTTTTGCCTGGGATTCATTCTTCAGTGTCTGGCTGAAACAAATGAAAATATAAACTAAATTTTGCCACCTTTTGATAAAGTTTTATTGCACAAAAAGAAATCATGATTTTTTTTTTATGAATTATGCAAGCTGATCTAGTTGGTACAGAGAGTACAGACTAGCCTATCCTCTCCCCTGTTGAAATGTCCTTCAGCGATGGGTGTTGTCGTGTTGATTAGTATTATTGTTTGCACGGGTTCAAGCAATCTTGATTGAACGCAAATTCTTTCCCAACCTGCAGCTCTCCATAACAGCTCACGAGTAGAGGACAGGGAAGAGAAGCAGTTGCTATGCGATTTCATTTCTAGTCGGCAGCCTTCCATAAGAGCCCGTCAGCCCGGCCAGGGGCGTGGGTTTTGATCCCCACGTGTAGGCCGACAGCAGCAATCCATTGACTAGTAAGGGAAAGGATTCAAAGGAATACCAAGTTAATAGTGCTTGTTCACTTATGCATCATTGAATTGGATAGCCTATTGTTGACTAAGAATAGAGAGCCGTCTCTTTTGCAAATTTTCTGTTAGAACAGGGCCATGTCGATCCTTAACATTTTGCCTAAATGAATTCTCCTTCCAAGGCTGCTCCCCGACGGGCCAACAATTCTGTCATTTCTGGATAATAATAATGGTTTTGAAGACTTTGGGGGACCCAAAACTGGTGAAAGGTATGTACTCCTTTCGTTCTGAAATTTTGTCGTTTCAGAAAAGAAAAATGAGCTAGAAATGAACTACTCTCTTATGTCTGAACGTCAAGTTTTTTTTTTTTTTTAAAAAAAAAAACAGAGGGAGTATGTGTACCTCAGTAAAGGTGCCTCGAACCCTGAAGAATTCAAAAAACAAGGGAGAAAAATTCCAGTCAGAACGCACCACCAAGCGATTACTAACGAAACCAGCATGGTTGATGCACGAACCGAAGACGTCGGCTGCGAGGAGGACGGCGTGGCTGGAGCCAGCGGCACCAGTGATGTAGGCCCTGAATCCCCCAGGAAGATCGTACACGACCTTGCCGGACTCGCCGCCGCGCAGCGTCAGGTCGGGCGGGTTGTCAAGGTACTGCAGGTGCTGATCACCGGCGGCCGTCGTTGCAGCCGCGACCACGACGGCGAGGGAGAGCAACAACAGGACAGCCGAGCTCATGGTGGGCTGACCGTAAGCTCCCTGAAACGCTCGTCTGGGCCGTTTGCCGCAGCTCGCGCGCTGATATAGCCGTTGCCGTCGTAGGTTAGGTAGTGCAGAGCGATGACACGATACGGTAGGTTCCACGTCGCCGTCGTGTGGCGGCTTCAATGAAAGGTACCTTCCAGTCAACCTCGGAACAGAGCTGAAGTAAACAGCGGCTGCATTTCTAACTTCCCGTAAAAGAAAACGAAGTGAACGGTTGGTGAAAGAGCCAGCTGACCCCATCTTAACGAAATGTTAACAACTTCCAGTCCAGGTCTGATGTCGTACATCTCAGAAGGTGTCGGAACGGACTTGGTCGCTGGATTATGGTTTTCCACAACAGAACAGTTTGTAGCTGTTGCTGCGATATGTTGGCATCGGTTTGTTTCATATAAATATAGTATGATGTTTACACTGATAAGTTTAGTTCATCGTTGAACTAAATTACCTGTCTGAAATGTCATATACATTTAAGAATGGGCACCTTTAGTCTGGTTCTCCTACCGGCTCCTAAACTTCTTTGCCAAGAAGCCTCTAGAAGAAGCCATTTGCAAAAATCAACTAGGAGTCAAGAAAAAGCTGGGTTGGGGCGGGGATGGGGTAGGCGGCGGGGGGACGGGCTTTTAGGGGGCTTCCCTCCTTCTCCCTCACCTCCTCAAAGAAAATCTTTTAAAAAATATTTTTCCCAACTGCCTCAGCTCCATCAGAAATCCTATTTTGCCAAAAGAGCAGGACATGGAGCCAGTTTTGAATAAACAATGCCATAGATGTCATCTATGCAAGATGAACTTGTAGTCAGGAGCCGAAGTTGATGAGTTGAATACAAGATGGAAGTATGATTTTGTGTCTAATAATGCACTTCAATTGAGTTCAATTTTTTTTTTTTGTAAGCTCAACTTGAAGTTTTAAATCATGTTACAACGGTGTGTTGATTAATCGAATACCACCTGGCTTCAGTTCCAATGTTATGTCCTTGAGTTTCGGTCTTGCGCATTCAATCAGAAGTATAAAAGGAGACCCTTTCTCAACTTTGACTCAGCTAGGTGGTGGAGGTTACCATGTAACTGGAAGGTGTTCATCGACTCTCCTGCTCGTGGGAACGATTTAGAGTTCTGACCGCTAAACCAGATAAGGTTAATCCCTTAGAATATTGGCTTCCCAGGGGGACTAGAAGCCGGGATCAAACTACTATTGAGTATTCATGGGTCGAGGCATCTGACATATAAGAACTTGCCTACCAAGAATCAGATGATCGAAACGAGGGAAACTCAATCGGTGGAAGAGTAAGAGCCTTTCTGAATCCAAACTAGGGATGAGGGCAACCTAAAGCAAATTGAGTTTAGGTACTCGAAATACATAAATTATCTACATCAAATATGTCTCCAACTTATCTTGAGCCATCAGTAAGATTGAATGCAGCGCCCTGCTGGCAGCTCCTGACCTCTGTTCCTATAGGGGAAAGAAGGTGTGGCTTCGTACACCAAACTCTTCCATGACGCCTTTCTTGTTATAGCATGGGCAAGTGATCAATACAGACAAAAATCACATCCATTGGATCCTTCCTGATATGATTGGGTGATTTGCACGTTCCCTTAAGAAAAAGCATGCGCTCGTGCACACGCGCGCGCACACACACACACTAAATCCTGAAAAGAAATATAGATGCTCATCTTAACACTGATAGCAGCAGGTGCACTATGTACGTTGTCCAACCCACTTTGTAAGACATCTTTCCTTGGATAGCCAAGCTCACAAGGAGCAAGTCAACGAAGTGAAGTTGAGGGAAAAGCTCTTTGTCTCTTTCTTTTCATTTCTATCACAAAAAGATGGACTTTTACCCGGAATGAAATGGATCAGTTATAAAATCTCCTCACACTATATACACACGGGAGGAACCCACGGTAAGAACAATTACTTATATATATTTCGAAACAAATAGTTGCTTATATGAACAAAATCTTGAAGTCACCTGATTTCCAGAGGAGTTCAATGTGGGGAGGCACCATTTGAAATCGGATTTGTATAGGTGAGTGTTTAGCTAGATGGCTCACTTCTATAATGAACCAGTCCATTTCACCTAATTTTGGCCCAAACACTAATCCTAGCTACCACCACGCACTACTCTCTCGCTCTCTCTCTCTCGGATGAAAACGGACGGGAATAGTCGGGAAAACACCTCATCCGTTTTCATTTTCACATTTATTTTGTCGGACGGAAACAAAACAGGAAGCCGGGAACAAAAACGACCGGGAAGATATTGGTAACTCGAAAAACGGAACAATACGGGCGGAAATATGTCGGTATCGGTCGGAAACCGGTAATTCATGTCGGGAACTATAATTAATTTCAGTAAAGCAGGCACATAAGTAACAATACTGTAATTTAAAAACAAAGTAAAATAAAATGCAAGTGGTTCTGGCCACTTCACACTGTGTGCTGCAGGCCACGCACGCACATTTGTGCATTCGAGGCACCAGGCCGGTATTTTGTTCCGGTTTTAGCCTGTCCGGGGGCCGGGGCATCTTCTACACTCACACGGCAAAGGAAAAAACAAAAAAGAATGGAAAAGGATATATCCCTGCATCCAGTGGTCACTGGGCCACCTGCACCGCACCAGGCCGCAAAGCTTTATGCTGCCCATCAACGCTGAGTGGGCTGTAATTACAGGTAGAAAGTTGGTCTAGAGAAATAGGCGTGATGAAGTATGGCATCCCGGATTTAGAAAAACGGAACACAAAATGGGATATTTCCGGACCAAAACAGGATCCTAAAAAACGGTCGGGAAAATGTCTCCCCCGTTTTCGTTCCCATCCCGTGAACTTGGCACCCGTTTCCGGTTTTGTTTCAATTTTTTGCCGTAAATACGAAAACGATCAAAAAATTATTTGAAAATATAGAAAACGAAGCCGGGACGGGACGGGATTTTCCCGTCCCATATTCACCCCTAACAAGGATGATATCAAAATACACATTCATGGAATTATTACTTTGTGCAGGTTTAGGAACATTTATTTGTTCTTATCTAATTAAAAAAATCGTGGACACACTCCATCATGGGTAGTAAACCAGTAATCTTCACTTCAAGTATTTGTTCAACCAGTCAAGCATGTAAGCAAGAGCTTGCTCAGCGGTTTTGACTGCAAAAGGGTCAGTTGTATTATATCTGCAAGCAAATCCATGAGCAACTCCCGGAAAGATCTTGGCAAAGTAGGGAATCTGCAACAAGCAGGTTTATACATGTGAGCATTGCAGAGCTGCCTCACCAAGATCTCATTCATTACAATCTTGTACGGAAGTAATGCTATGCTTTCATATTTGTAGGGGGGTTTCTATAGGTACTAGACGACAAGTAAAGTGGAGTACTCATATAATTGTTGTAACTGAATTTGTATAACTTACATCTCTTCTTTGGCGCAAGACATGCACAAACTTGTACACTTGTTTTGGTGGTGTCGCTGTGTCATTCTGGGCTCCAAGGATCTCAATCGGGCATTTGGCCTCTGAGTTTGACATATGAAGACAGAATTACTATTGGAACACCAGAATACGGTTATAGTTTCACACGACGTACCATCGGAAGGATCCGTACATCAAGGTTGCCACTAAATTAAAATAAGCCCACCTTTCATGTCATCAGGGGTCACTGTTGAAGGATGCGACATGCAAACTACTTTGACATCATTGGTTTTCGCTATCTCTGCTCCAAATTTACCTGCCAATTAAGCATCAAAAATGAAAATAATCAGTATGTTTAATCTTTAGCCTGCTGAAACCAAATTCCAGCTGTATGGCGGTAATACAGGACAGATATGGGCTTCACTCACCACCCCAGCAATAGCCCCCAATCCCAATTGATTTTCCCTCTTTTTTTAAAGAAGCAATTAGTGGTTTGGCATCTTCAGCAGCTTTAACCTATATGAATGACATCAATTAATCAGGCGTTTGCAACTAAATATTCGCTGTAAGGCCCCTCGCCAAAAAAAAAAATCACTCTAAGACAGATAAAATTAATCATTCAGTACATTGTGAGTGCGCAGTAGCTTAAAATGGAAAAGGAACAGACCGGGGAGTGAGGTTTGATCCATCCTGAAATGTTTATACTTGTGTCATAATAGTCCCCATGGAAGAAATCAGGGACCATGACGAAGTACCCAGCCTCAGCAACTTTATCTGCTATTTTCCTGCATTATGAATAATCCACAATGAATTTTTTTTTTGATAAAGTGAATATCCACGTCATCAAGCAAATGAAACAGGCCCCTTAACGCAATGCTTATGTCTGATGATCGAACATCAATGATTGTGTGTTATGCTTATGTCTGGAGTTGATTTGTTTGAAAACAGAACCAGCTATGGTCAAAAAGGTAAAACACAGTTGGATCTCTTTCTGTTTGGAATTCATTTTTGGTGTCTGATTAAAACTACTAAAATCCAAACTACTCCTGGTTTTGGAGTATAATCTAACTGCATGTTTTGTGCGACACTAATTTTTTGGGTGCCACAAAATTTTCCTGGTTCTATATATTTTGAAACAAGGAAACTGTTCTGTTCGATGATACACAGTACAGGACTTAATGTGAATAAGAGTTTGTAATTGTGAGGGCTCGCTTTTAGTCACTAGCTTCTGTTCTTAGAATTACATAATAATGTGATCCTCATCTACAAAATATCTTAAATTTACTAATTGGAGGCTCCAAATGAAGCATCTATGTTAATCGTAGAAAAATCCTAGAAATTCTCAAAAAAAAAGAAAAACATCCTACCATCAATTTGTTAGTTTTTAATTGTCATTAACAATAATATTTACTAATTGGAGGCTCCAAATGAAACATCTATGTTAATCGTAGAAAAATCCTAGAAATTCTCACAAAAAAACATCCTACCATCAATTTGTTAGTTTTTAATTGTCATTAACAACAATAGCCGTCGGATCTAATTAATCTGGAGGCCCCACGTTGTATCTGGTGTCCTTGATGTGTATGTGTAGTAGAACCAAGAGACCCAAAACCTACCAGCAGAACTAATGCACCTACCGACGCCGCTACGCGCGATGCCGTCTGCTTGCCGCCGCAGCTGGAGTGCCCTAGCGGCGGCCCTCCCACCGCTAATCTACAACAGGATCTTCGGCTACGTGAAGGCTGTGGCAAGAAGAGGCAAATTACGAAGAGCAGAAGAGAAGAACAAAGAGAAGGTAAAGAACACTATCGATTAGCTCGTTCGGCTGGCTGGGCCAGCCAACAGTGTTTGCATCTCACAAAAATCAGCTTAGCCAACCAACCAGGTAGTAATACTTTTCTCTCACAAAAATCAACCAGACAGTAGTATTTTTCTTTCACAAAAATCAGCCGCGACTTATCAGCAGCAGCCAACCGAACAGGCTGGATCTAATTAACCCATCCATGCATGCAGGTGATGTTAACGTGGCTTTTAGTATTTTGTCCCCCTTTGCTACAACATGCAGTTACCTTATGTTAGTGATAATAAAGCAGACATTATGTGCAGTTTAATACAAAACAATTGCTAATGACGCGGCCACTTTGATCACGTTAGAGATACAAGTCATAAAAGTAAACATGACATGCATGGAATTTGCAGAAAATATCATCTTTCATACGCATGCCAAACCAAAAGCAATAACCAGTCAAAAATTTCACACTTTTCTGCTGGGAGGATTCACAACTGACATTAATATCGTACATCTGGTAGAATGAGCAGATCTTAAGGATACAAATGAAGAATTTGCAGATAATCTCATTTGTCATGCACTTGCCAAAGCCAAATCAATAACCAAGTGGAATATTTAAGGGAGATTTGCAAAACTGGACTATTTTCATGTCCAATTCTGAAAATGGACCAGTTTTTGAGACTGCAAAAATGGACCTCTTTTTCTCATCTGAAGCTACCGTTTGCCCTTGTTTCTAGGTCTGTTAACTGAAAGGGTTTTTTAGGCCTTAAAAAAATGATTGGAAAAGAGGGTTTTTTTAGGCCTTAAAAAAATGATTGGAAAAGAGGAAATGTCCATCATGCCCTCCCTCAATCACACGAGCCTTCTTCTCTACCAAAACAAACTCTCGCGGTGGCAGGTTGTGTTGAACGGATATGGGCCATGACGATGAATCGTAACCTTGGTCCTACTCGGTCGGTGGCACGGGCTACTACAACGCGGCGCGGCGCTCGCGCAGGGGCGGCGGTGCGGGCTGCGGCAGCGCGGCCCGGCGCTCGCTCTGGGACGGCGGCGCGGGCTGCGGCCGCGCGGCACGGCACTCGCGCAGAGGCGATAGGTGGCGGCAGGGGTGACGGGCGCTCGCTCACGGTCTGCGGCCGGCGTGTTCTGCGGCAGTATGGCGCTCGCGCAGAGGCGATGGCTGGCGGCAGTGGTGGCTCGCATTTATGCTCTGCCTATCGACTTCGTCTTGTTCTTGCAGTGGACAACGTACGTCCCGTCTCGATTGCACCCGTCCAGATTATTCACCAATCTCGTCTGCTGTGTGCTTGCTCATCAGGTGTTTGTGAAAATGCTTCAATGCTTCAACATGGTCTACGACTAGCAGGGTCAGTTGAACTTGCATGTATTTAGGTGGTCGACACAATGGGCACCCCATATTGTGTGATGTTATGCAAGTTAAAATGACTCCTAACGGAATATTCAAGTTGAAATGAAAAACGGCAAATTTGCAAGTTTAAATGAAAAACAGGTCCAAATTTGCAAAGGGTAGTATGGTCTTTTTCCAGTAAATTTAACACCGTTAAAGCCTCCTAACGGAATAGGGGCAACTCATTGCTTCAGATTCAAAAAACAAGTCCGATTTTGCAAAGTCTCAAAAAAAGGTCTAAAATCAGAATTGGCATAAAAAAGAGGTCCAGTTTTGCAAATGCCCAATATTTAATAGGTTCTGCTGAGAGGATTTGCGGAAAGAGTAGATCATAAGGATAAGATAAAACTGAGCATGAGAACATGAGATCGGCAGGACTGCAGGCTTGCGGTAACAATGTTGGCGTACGTTTCCTCTTTTTAACAAAACTAGTAAAATGCCCGTGCGTTACTACGGACGACACACAATGTTTGCATTAAACAGATGTTACAAAATTTGTAAGATTGCCACTATGTAATGATATTTTTATCCTCCTTTTTACAGAATTTTTTTTTCCTATTTAGTTGCTGTATGGAATTACATGGCCTAAGTAAACACCTTAAGAATTTTATACCCGTTACATCAAAAACTCATAGATACTTCTTTTCTATTCTAATTACTTTACCTGCTGATATTTAAAAAAAATTTACTGATATTCATTTATGTGCAAATAAAACTAATAATTATCAGTACATAAGAAATAATAAAATTTATCATTGACAACAAAATTCATCAGCTCGACATAGACTTCCCGTAGCTGACCACCGGCTGACGAAATTCGAAATGCTTAACAATAGAAGATGGTGAAAGTTTCCAGAATTAAGAGTGAAGTACGACAGAGAAAAACGATGACCCATCTATGCCTGAACCATCAAGATCTTTTATTCAGCATTGAGACCCCAGATATGCGAGGTTCAGAATTAACAGGGCAAAGGTGCATCAGGGCACCAGACTCACCTTCACGTGCATCACACCAAACCACCAGAGCAAAGAAGTGCCCGCTCAGTTTTTATTTATTTATTATGGACTATCAGGTCTATTGCATCAACATCCGCCAAATATTGCTTATCTTGGTAGATGCATCGGCTTGCTTTTTCTTTTTTGGTTTTTGAAAACTCAGATGCATCAGTCTTCACAACATCTGCACACGTATAAGTGCTAACTTGCTCCATGGTAAGTTGTACAGCTGCAAATAGCTATTTGATAACCTAATCCAATAATCGGATTGCAGCCAGACAAAGGGAAGCACCTATGTTTTGCCTTATTATACTGAATACCTTGCTGTGAAGGGACAATGGCAAGGCAACCACATGATAGCATCAGGGGTGAAGCCATGTCATGTGTAGCTGCCGGTGTCAGTTGACACCGATGATCTTTAGCAAGTCCTTTGTAAAATCAGTGCTCAAGCAGTATTCAAAATAAAATGACCCCGTTAATTATTGGTGGTGACACCGATGGTTTGCAAGGCTTCGCCCCTGGATAGCATCACGTGGCCCTAACTTCTTGGAACCTGAGACCAGTTTAAATCAGTTTGTGTGCTTGAAATCAACCAGGTTGGCTTGTCATTTAGGATCGTATTTGTGAGAAGGATCGCCTGAAACCAGTTAAAATCAGGTTACAAGAGTATGCTGTGATTTTCCGCATTGAGACATACATATGACTGGTATTTTGTTTATGATTACATCCCAAACAGCTAGAAAATCATAAATTAATAAAATATGCATGATCATTGCATTAGCAGTGACACGGTAGACATATGGACTAAACCATGACACATGCAGAATCTGACAAAAGTCTAGCACTCGGTTGATGCAACATTGAAGCTTATTTTCATATTTTTTTCGAAGGGCTTGGGCCATGCGCGTATTGGCCGGCGCCATGCTTGCATGCAATTGGGCATGATCGTGTATTAGTGACGAGGATTTGCAGGCTTACCAGTAGGTAGAGAATGTTGCCAGAGAAGAGGTCGTTGAAGATTAATTATTTCACAGATGAGAACATCGCATGTCTTTTTATTTTGAGGACGAGCAAATCGCTGTGATGCAGGCAACAACCCCGCGACCTGATTTGACGACGTGAAGGCGCGCTGCTGGCTCGTGTTGACCCCGAGACCTTGACGACGCAGAGGCGCGCTGAGGCTCTTGTAGAATATAATTAGGGAGTGTCTCACGGTCAGGTGACTGAGTTTTTGCATTTGGCTCAGTCAAATTTTCTGATCGTTGGATCTGCATCCAATGGACAACAAACAAAACAGAATTGACTGAGATTTTGCCTTCTGATCAGTCAGATTTTGTGGAGACCAACGGACAAAATCTTTTTTGGACCGGGTCTGACTGGAAAACAAACCCGTTATGGGATCTGCAGAAAATGAATTGTGGCCGCCAAATTTGTGGGCTGGGTTTTTGTGTGTTCTTTTTTTTTTTTTTTTGCAATTTTGTGTGGCTGCTAATCCAGGCCTTGAGTTTTTAGCTGCAAAACCAACCCAAAACCAGGATAACGTTCCACAAGAAAAAAAAAAAACCAGGATAACCAAGCGACCGATCACATTAGTGAAAGTTAGCCACCAAAACAAAACAACGACATAACAGTGTTAGAGCCCACGAATGAAGGCAAGCAGAAAGATTTGTGGACAACTTATCCAGAACATTCTATGCAGAAATGGAACCCGGATCAGCAATTAAAGGTGAAATTAGATTACACAATTGAATCATAATCAATGCAAATTATGTAAATTGATACATGTACTTTACTAGTTAGAGAGAATGTCACTGGTGAAAAATAAATCAGGCATTGATTCTAGCACAGATGATACGGAAATGGATAAGCTAACAACGGAGGTACCACTATCAAAACTTGTATGCTAAAGAGCATGCTTGGTTGCAACCTGGCTGGAGTTTCCTGGCACAGGCAGCATGCTTTGGCGTCTGATTTCCAACGCAGCTTGAGCCAGGGTGGTAACCAAACAGCTCTTAATTTGGAAACTGGTGTGCAGAAAACAAGACTAACATATTTTCTATTCTGGTTTGCTCTGATCCAGTGAAGTCAACAATCTGAGCACGTAACAATGCACTGAAAGTCATCGGATAGAATTCATCAATTGCAGTCTGATATGGTAAATGACCACTTACAGGTCACAAATTCAAAGATATGTTCTGCTCTAATGGCATCAGCTCAATTCCTTAACTTTTAGCCGGATCAGGAATTAAGTTCCCGAAGTCATCAAATTTACAAAGCACACGAAATGGACCATAATCTTCCCAGATTCTCGTAGATTCTGGAAAATAAGACTGCATTTCAACAGGCGATTAGTGATTGGAAGTACCAACATTAGGCAATGAGCTACTACAGCCTGGAAAAAGGACAGGGACCAGATTCTTCAGGAACTTTAAATGTTTAAGACCGCTCGCTTACCTATATTCAAGATTAAGTTTGAATAAATAGCGTGGATAGAATCATAATAGCAAAAAATAAATACAGGCATTCAAACACATGCACTTACAAATGGAATTTCAAATATCTTGCTTTGTCGCTCAATATATATCAAAAGATGGTCGAAGCTAGCACTCTTAGCAGGGGAAAATATTCAGAATTTCTCCACCGAATATGTGGTTTGCGCTGAATATTTTTCCCTTTTAGCAGATAAAGAAGGTGCTCCACTAGAAGTAGCAGGTGTAGAAACACAAGGCTATCACAAAAAAAGCAAGCAAAACAGGTGTGTCAGGTGACTCAGATCTAATTAAATTAAGAAAGGGTAAAACTACACTTGTGGTATACTAATATTTCACCATATATCATACAAGTAAATTCAAACCAAACAATGTGTAATTTCCTTCACGTATAATACAAGATCAGCAATATAAATGCAAACACAATTGGGTGTTACAGGAATGCACTTGCTAGGCAAATGAAGGCAAGGAATAGGATCGACCATGAACAACGCAGATAAAAGTAGTATCCCCTCCCTCCCTCCCTTTTCCCTCTAGTGTGTGTATGTGAATCTGGATCCAATATTAAAATCATCACAATGAGCCTAGCTACTCGATTACGCACCCAACAACAACTAAATTGGCTAGAGAATGCCGCCACTCAGATCATTATCTGACAGACAAAAAATCAAAATCAGCTGACAACAATCAATTCTCATGGAACTTCAAATGAGCAAATCTCAAAAAGATATAGTAACTTCTGCATATGAAGAATGGCATAGTCAGCAAATGTAGCACCTCTGACTACATTTTCATATCTACGTCAATTGGCAACATTAACCATCGGAATACAATACAAAATAAAAGATCTGATCAGGTAGTTTTAGCTCAATGTTCTACCATGCAGAAGATGCTACTGATATATCCCCAAAAAAAAAATGTACAGTAGCTGAATGCGACATTAAAGAAACAAGGTGCCGAAATTTCTCAAGGATGTTTTCTTTCTATGTAGCCAAACAAACAATGGTTGGCAATAAGGAACCACTCCAAAGTTATTTTTTAAATTGATTACCTTGGAGAAAAAAAGATAATATGGCTATAAAAAAGGCAAGCATTACATTTGGCAGTAGTAAACTATCACAAACAAGAAACATTATAGTATATTACATTGGAGACCCAAAATGAAACAGTAAACAAAACATTATAGTATATTACATTGAACTTACATAAATGCTCGCAGTGTAATACTAGTAGGTACATGTAATCTTTTTATATGAAAACAAATAGTTGAAACTTGATTAGGTAAATCACATATCAAATCATACAAGGAGCACCAATAGTCAAAATTTCATGTTTCAGCCCTTTCATCAGATCTGGATCCAATGTTAAAAATCATCGGAACAAATTATATTATATTGTACTCAATTTTGATAACCATAACATAATTTTTATTCTTGATATATATAAAGACTCGCTCAAACTGAAACAAGGTATAGATATTACAGCACAATTATAATGAAATTACATATGTCATGAGAGTGTAATATTAATGTAAATTACTAGTAAACTTTATTAGTGGAATCTAAGCTTCCAGAAAATGACACAATAATGCCTCCTGTGAACGAAAATGGAATCCAGCTATGAAAAAATTATAGGTTAAGAGTAATATAATGTTATTATTAAAATACAAATTATGCATTTGCTGAAAGATTGAAACAAGAAATTAGGAACCTCACAAATAACAGTGTTATTAGAGATACTATATCTCGTACAGAATTCATTCAATGACAGTATTATAATCTGAAACTAATTATAGGAACCAGAAATTAGAAACCTCGTAAATGGCACTTTCCAACATATGTTTGGGACACCATATCTCATACGGAACAATATCAAGAAGGCAATTTTTTTTATACTACAGGAACACACAACGGTAATGCACACAAGTACTTTTGAGACAATTTGGTGGCAAAGAATGTCCCTTCGATGCTAGTATTAATTATAATCTGAATGATGGAATCGGATACCAAAAGGTATGTAATACATACGTAACATTTTTGGTTCAATAGCCAAATCGGGCCACCTACAGCTCGCCAGGTCCGGATTTATCAAGGAACTAAAAGTGAGCAATAGAGCATTCACTAAACAAATTCTGAACAATATGAACTTTCTATGAGAGTTATCGCAGGTACCCTGATCTATCTTAGTACAAGTTGTGCTTGCAGATTCAATGTAGTATCTAGTGATATATTCTAGTACTTCCTACATTCACTCTATGTACTGTATAGACCAAAAAACACCAGGACTAATCTGCTTCCTAGTTAATCATCTAAAAATTAATGTCTAAGTGTAGTAAAATTTACTATGGACTACATGTTGTAAAATCCATATAAACTGACTATAATTCCTCAAGCTCAACACAATCAGACAAAAAGAAAATAATAAATATATGATAAACAATGGAGGTAGGGATAAGAACATAATGGTAGATCATCCACAAGATGTAATGGAGAAATGAAACACAGAGCAACATTTAAAGGTGCAAACAGAACATTATTTATCTGAATTTTTAGTTTCTGCACAAATCTCTGATAAGTTATAAAGAAACAGAGAATGGTTGCATTGAATAACTCATTAGTGGGCAGAAGATCAACAGTCAACTGTACATTGCAATCTAGAGAAAAAGGCAAGCAATTATTCCAGGCAGATCAACCGATCAAAAGGATTACTGAACATGCAAAGTTAAACTTGACTTTGACAAATATAACACTTAAAGTCAACCTCCATCATATTTTGTTGTTTATTATGTTGGTAGTATGCATGATAGAAACTGAAGAACAATAACATCATGTAGAATCACAAAACTAGACCTGTAGCCACCACTAATGAAACAAGAAAAATCTAAAGTTAAAATACACAGAGCAATCCTAACCAAGAGAAATTCCACGGAACAAATCAGAGAGAACATGTCAACAATATAGAAAAAAACAGAATATGTTGAACAGATTTTAGTACAATCAAATGCTGGCGTAGTGAGGAAATGAGTGACACCAGACGTACTCACAAATGGATAGAGTTAACCAGCATTTTCATAAAAATCTAACGACATAGTACTATTTACAAGGGGTCAAATGAACCCCTGCTACATCGAATACGAATCCGCCCAAATGAACATCGAACCCTAGCTATATTTCACAGAATATTTGGAGGAAGGACCCTCACCACTCTCAGATCACCTACACGAACCCAAATCCATCAACATTTCAACAAAAAAAAACTAATTGGAATGAATTACGACCAAAACAAGGCACAAATGGAAAACCTAACATTACGGAGAAATCAGAACTACAAAATTGACGAAGCACAAGATATTAAGGTAAATTTCACAAATCGATTCAATCACAGATAAGCAACACATGGAGTTTCACAGGCGGCTTGAGACAACACGGTGACAGAAATCGAGAAGGGCGAGCAGGGAGAACTCACCTGGGGGCTGGCCCTTGGCAGCGAGGCAACAACGGAAGGAGGCATAGCCGGAGTCACCACCACGGCGGAGGGCGCGAAGGTGGAGATGAGGCTGCGGCAGAGGCGAGGCGGAGATGGAATCTCCACTCCATGGAAGCGACGCCGACGCCGCAGGTGTGCGATGGGGTCAGAGTCCAGGAGCACAACTGAGAAGAAGAGAACACAACAGGAGCCTCTCCCATCCAAACCCGATAACAACAAACGGGTTTTAATCGGCTGCGGCCCGCCCGTAGTCACAGCTGAAGACTCGGGCGCACACAAGGCTAACTTCCATCAGCCCCACGATCTTGATCCGGTGGCCAGAAAATTCGACTGAGAGGAAAGCAGAATCTAACTCGACTGACGTGGAGCAATTCCTATATAATTAACCTGAAGCTCGGCGCCGCTCGATTCGTTTCTGAGTCCGTCATGAATTCGAGCTCGGCCCGAGGTCGTTCTCCCGATCCACATCTGACACGAAGTGTGCGCCGCCCGCGGCGTGCGCTGAGACGGCGATTTGCGGGCTCGACCTGCTCCCGGACATCCGCGTTGTGGTTGGCGATTCCGACAATCTCGAGGTCTGCGATCTGCTGTCCTGCACGGCATCCCCGTCACCACCGCCAATATCACCATGGTCGACCTGCCCCTCGGCGCCACCGAGGATAGGGTCTGCGGTGCAATCGAAATCGAGAAGGTCCTCACGGAGGGAGCCAAGGCAGTCGAGCCCGGATTAATTGCTCGCAAGGCCAACAAGGGATACTCTACGTGGACGAGATCAATGATCAATCTGCTGTACGACCGTCCCGGAGCCGGCGCTGCCCCTGCCGTGCTTCCCTTCCCACATCAGGAAGATAGCCCGAATCCGCCACCTGAGTTCCATTGCGGCGTGTGTTCGCGTGATCACGTATGCTTGTTTTACTTTTCTTGATGATCGAACAGACGATGTGGGTCACGACTTTATGTCTGGGCGAGGAAAAAGGAAACAGATACGTACTTGAAACGAATACGTAGGTGGGGAGGAGGTTTCGCTTTTTCCGTCGAAGCGGAGGCAGCTGCAGCCTGCAAGCACGCTGTGTCCACCGGAGAAAAAAAAAAGGAAAACAAGCACACACTCGAAAATAACGAAAAGGAAAAATAACTTGCTTGGGGTAGGATTCGAACGTTGGTCATCCTGTAACAAGCGAGTGGGTTTACCAGTGGACCTTGCCTTGTTCAGTGTTCAGAATCAACTCAGCATTTATAAGAAACCAATTATGAGTCGAACTCGATTCAAATTTGATGAATTCGACACGAATTCAAACGGCAGAGGTCTGAAAATCTTGGGCTGACGACCTCTTGAGTAGTAGAGATAGTGGCCTTTCTGATTACCTTTGTTTAACTCAGACTGCAGCAAGATTCTAGGATAATGGCTGCCGATGACCAAGACTACCAAATTGTATAATCCGAGAGCCATTCAATGATGATATATGGAAATCAAGGTGAGTTGCTAAAAAGAATTACCTCTGCTGAAGGGTGTGTATATCCTAGGAAGGTGGATTTGCGGATTCGTATAATATAGCTTCAAGTTTTACCAAGCTTTTAATCTGTTATTTCATCAATGAATTAATAATTATGGCAGTCAAATACCTTGAATTGTAGTTATATTTCACAATCATTTCACATTGACAAGAATATTTGTATGTGATTTTTATTGGTTTGATAGTTATGTATTATAACCTATCCTTTGCAAATGCACAAGTTTGATGACTCAGTCGTTATTTAAATTCTGATTTTTAATGGGGAACTAAACTAATATGGGATTCGTCTCATCGTCTACAACTATGTGACAACTTTGGCATGCAAACCTTTGATTAATGAGTGAAGTGTATGAATGAATTGTGAAAGTGTATTCTAGAGTTTATACAATATTATACGTATGCATACTATCTATCTACTGATATTAAGGTTTTCCTAGAGATGGTATATTGCCCAAGAATTGGATTAGGTCTATTTTTGAAACTGTGAAAATTTCTAACAAAAAATTACTTATTTTATTATATAAGTCTGATATCTTGGCTATGTAGTATGATGTCTATAGCACTTTCAGGACCCTACCAAGGCGGCGAGTTTTTGTTCTGAAGAACACATTTCCATATTACAGAAAAAATACATTCTTAGTTACCATTATAAAACATAGTGTTGTAATTAAGAAATAAATATTTTCACTATTCCTTGCCAAGGTCCAAAATCATGAAGCCACATCAATTTTCAACAAACTTAACTAGCCCGTGCAGGCGCACGGGTTGAATGGCTAGTTTTGATAATTTCAAACTAAATGTAAAATCCTTATGTGCATGAAACTCAATACTGTCGAGTGTAGTTATAACTAATTATTCAGCTCTTAAATCCTTTTGTATAGTCTTCATTCAAAGTCAACTATGATGGTAGACTGCAGCGTAGGGTGCAGTGCATCAGCAGGTATCAGTAAAGAAAAGCAGTGGCAACTAGCAAGCTAGTTGAGTCCATCTTTGACCAAGAACAGAGCCTTCTCTGGCTTTTATTTTTTGTTATAATCTTGGAACAGGGCCTATATTGGAACCAACGTATCTTGTCTATTTGCATTCTCCTTCGAATTACGTTCCCTATAGGCCAGATTCTGACCAAATATCTGTTATTTAGACAAAACTAGTGGTTTTGATGACCCAGCATTCAAGAATTGAAATGAAATTGACGTAAGTATTTGTACCTCAGTATAGGTGCCTCGAACCCTGTTGAAATAGAGATCAATCAAAGGGACAAAAATTTAGTGTCACAACGGAAGCCCAAATATCTGTTAACAGAAGGGCCCTATGGATCGATGCACCAACCGAAGACGTCAGAGGCGAGGAGGACGGCGCGGTTGGAGCTGGCAGCGCTGTTAGAGATATAATCTGGAGTTGTTATCTCCATGTAAACGTGTAGCCTAAGAAAGGTTAGAGATAGAGTTAAGTACTCTGTTATGATACGATGTTATCATGATGTACTCTACCTTGGCTATATAAACATGAAGGCGAGCACGTATTGTGTATCGCTTCCGACTCATTTTACATGGTACCAAGAGCCTATCCTCTCAAACACATCTAGATGGCGTCCTCTTCCACCGGCGGCGGCAGCCTACCTTCCCTTAGCCTGCCGGTCTCCGAGAAGCTCATGAAGGGCAACTTCCTTATGTGGAAGATGCAGGTCCTGCCTGCGCTACGCGCCGCTCAACTCTCCGGCTTCATCGACGGCACTGCCATGGCTCCTGAAAAGGAGATCGACGCCAAGGAGGGCGACAAGATCGTCAAGGCCGTGAACCCGGCGTACACACATTGGGAAGCCCAGGACCAGCGTGTTCTGGCTTACCTGGTGAACTCCCTCTCCAGGGAGATACTGAGTCAGATCGTCACCTGTACGACGGCTCGGCAGGCGTGGGAGCAGATCCAATCCATGTTGCCTCCCACACGCGGGCACGAGCAGTGAACACCCGCATCGCCCTCGCCACGACACAGATGGGCAGCATGTCCATCGCCGAGTACTACACCAAGAATAAGATGTACGCGGACGAGATGGCCTATGCAGGGACCCCGCTTGGCGACGAGGAATTTGTCTCGTACGTCCTGGCGGGGCTCGATCTCGAGTTCAATCCCTCCGTCTCCGCAAAGGTGGCCCAGAAGGATCCGGTCACCCCAAGCGAGATGTTCAGCCAGCTCCTGAGCTTCGAGACGAGGCTCGACCTTCTTGGTGGCGGCGGCAACCATCAACACTCGGTGAACGCTGCAGGCCGGGTTAATCGCGCTGGTCGCGGTGATCGCGGCCCGGCTCGTGGCCGCGGTGACCGCGGCAACTTCCCTCGCGGTGGTGACCGCACCAACTCCTCGCGGAACAACCATGGCGCCGGCAACTCCAACAACAACAAGTCGTCCACCAAGCGTGACCGCCCTGAGTGCCAGATCTGTGGCAAGGTCGGCCACACTGCTACCAAGTGCTGGTACCGCTTCGACGACGACTACGTCGCCGAGGAATGCGGCGCCAACTCTGCATCCAAGACAGGCGGCGGGGACACCTGTCACTGTGACTCTGGCACCACCGACCACATCACCTCCGAGCTGGACAAACTTGCCTTGCGCAGCCGCTACACCGGGGAAGATCAGATCCACACTGCCAATGGAGAAGGTATGACTATTAAGCATATTGGCCATGGTGTTTTAAAATTCCTAGTCGAAATCTCGTTCTTAAAAATGTTCTACATGTGCCACAAGCCAAGAAGAGTCTCCTATCTGTTCATCGACTTGCCTATGATAATCGTGCTTTTCTCGAATTTCACCCTCATTGTTTTCTTATCAAGGACCAGGTCACAAGGAAGGTCCTTCATCGAGGCAGGTCTAGGGGAGGTCTCTATCCAATTTCTTCAGAAGCCGTTGCAACCTTCAATAAGCAAGCTCATGCTGCAGTCAAGCCTTCCATAGAGCGGTGGCACAATCGTTTAGCACATCCTTCTTATGCAATAGTCAATAAAGTTGTTAGTCGCAACAATTTGCCTTGTTCTAGCAATGATAGTGTTGAGTCAGTGTGTGATTCGTGTCAAAGGGCTAAAAGCCACCAATTACCCTACCCAAAATCCTCAAGTGTGTCTACCATGCCCTTGCAACTCATTTTTTCCGATGTATGGGGGCCTGCCCCGGATTCTTTTGGTCGACAAAAGTATTATGTGAGTTTCACAGACGACTTCATCAAGTTCACCTGGATTTACTTGTTAAAATACAAATATGAAGTATTCCAGCGTTTTCCTGATTTTCAAAATCTCGTTGAGCGTCTATTTAATCGGAAAATTGTATCTATTCAAACTGATTGGGGCGGTGAGTATGAAAAACTCCACCCTTTCTTCACTCGAGTAGGAATCACACACTTTGTCTCATGTCCACATGCGCACCAACAGAACGGTGCAGCTGAGCGAAAGCATAGGCATATAGTTGAGGTTGGCCTCTCTTTGCTAGCTCACGCAAACATGCCCCTGAAATACTGGGACGAAGCCTTCTCTTCTGCAGTGTATCTCATAAACCGTACGCCCACCAAAGTTCTTAATTTTGCCACCCCATTAGAGAAATTACTCAACCAGAAACCTGATTACTCTTTCCTAAAAATCTTTGGTTGTGCGTGCTGGCCGAATTTGCGTCCCTATAATTCACGCAAACTTGAATTTCGTTCCAAACGTTGTGTCTTTATTGGATACAGTAATATTCATAAGGGGTATCGCTGCCTAGATGTCGCCACTGGTAGGGTATATATCTCCCGCGATGTCGTATTTGATGAGCATGTATTTCCCTTTGCCTCCTTAAATCCCAATGTAGGCTCGCGACTTCGTTCTGAACTCAGCCTCCTTGATCCAACTTTGCTCAATCCCAACGACCTGGATTTTACTGAAACACCTGGACATTTGCCTGATAGTTTATCGCCTTCTAAATTGGCTAATGGTTCTAACTTACCCGTTGTGGAAAGCTGTCCGGTTGTTTGCATGCAGGAAATGGAAAGAGCAAATCCCGGTGCGGATACTCTCTTGGATCCGGCGCCGATCGCATCTACCCCGGCTCCCGTGCGGTCGGCAGCCGCGTCTTCCGTGCCGCCCCAACCATCGGCCGCCATGTCGCCACTGGTCGGGCCGCCTCTGGCCCCGCCCGCGTCGGGTACCGGCGCCTACGGATCTTCTGCGCCTCCCATTGTGGTTCCTGCTACACCATTGGCTGCGGCTGATGAACTCGGATTGCCTGCACCTGGATCACCTGCGGCACACCAGGGATCCCCTGCGGCTGCTACTCCTGCTGCCGATCGCTCGCCAACGCCTCCGGCAGCTGATGCACCGCCTCCTGCTAGGTCTACTCGATTGCAACACGGCATTCGACAACCCAAGACGTACACAGATGGTACGGTACGCTACGGTGCCTCGCAACCTTGCTGATGCATTGAACAATGATGATTGGCGTCAAGCAATGGATGCTGAATTTGAAGCTCTTCAGAAAAATCACAGTGGCATCTTGTTCCCCCTAAGCCTGGTCGAAATGTGGTTGGTTGCAAGTGGGTTTACAAGGTCAAACGCAAAGCAGATGGCAGCATTGATGGCTATAAAGCGCTCTTAGTGGCTAAAGGCTTTAAGCAGCGTTTTGGAGTTGATTATGAAGATACATATAGTCCTGTGGTCAAACCTCAAACAATTCGAGTGATTTTGTCCTTGACAGTGTCTCAAGGTTGGAGTTTACGTCAGCTAGATGTGCAGAACGCATTTCTCCATGGTGTTCTTGAGGAAGATGTGTACATGGTACAACCACCTGGGTATGAAGATCAATCAAAACCTACTTATGTCTGCAAACTTGACAAAGCTCTCTATGGTTTAAAACAGGCCCCTCGTGCCTGGTATCATCGTTTGAGTGCTAGGCTTCTGCAATTGGGATTTCATGCTTCAAAGGCCGATATTTCTCTTTTCTTTTACAAGAAAGGGAGGGTCACCATTTTTGTGCTTGTCTATGTGGACGACATCATCGTGGTCAGTTCTGAATCTGATGCTACCCATGCTCTTTTGTCTGATCTAAAGCTTGAGTTTGCTCTTAAGGATCTTGGCGATATGCATTTCTTTTTGGGCATTGAAGTCAAAAGATCAAGGGAGGGATTGTTACTCACTCAAGAGAAGTATACACGTGATCTTTTGAAAAAGGTCAATATGTTGACATGTAAAGGTGTTACTACTCCTATGTCCACAAGTGACAAGCTGACCATCAATTCTGGCACTCTTCTTGGATCGGCTGATGCTACTAATTATCAAAGTATAGTGGGTACATTGCAATACTTGACTCTCACACGTCCTGACATTGCATTTGCAGTGAATAAAGTCTGCCAATATCTTCATGCACCCACTACAGAGCATTGGACTGCAGTCAAGCGTATTATGCGATATTTACAAGCTACAATTGGTTTAGGCCTCAAATTGGTTAAGTCTAAATCACTTGTAGTGAGTGCTTTCTCTGGTTCTGACTCGGCTGGCAGTTTAGATGATCGGCGGTCAACAGGAGGCTTTGCAGTATACTTTGGGGATAATCTAGTGTCATGGAGTGCATGTAAACAAGCTACGGTTTCACGGTCAAGTACCGAGGCAGAGTACAAAGCTCTAGCTAATGCCACAGCAGAAGTTATATGGATTCAAACTCTGCTAAAGGAAATTGGCGTTTCAAGTCCTCCTGTTGCGAAGCTTTGGTGTGATAATATTGGTGCTACTTATCTCTCGGCCAATCCAGTTTTTCATGGACGCACTAAACATGTGGAAGTGGATTTTCACTTTGTGCGAGAAAGGGTCTCACAGAAGCTGCTTGATATATGATATATTTCAACGGATGATCAAATTGCAGATGGTTTACTAAGGCCCTCTCAGCAAAGAAGCTACACGAGTTTGTCTACAATCTTAACTTAGATAAGTTATGATTGAGGGAGGGTGTTAGAGATATAATCTGGAGTTGTTATCTCCATGTAAACGTGTAGCCTAAGAAAGTTTAGAGATAGAGTTAGGTACTCTGTTACGATACGATGTTATCATGATGTACTCTACCTTGGCTATATAAACATGAAGGCCAGCACGTATTGTGTATCGCTTCCGACTCATTTTACAAGCGCCAGTGACGTAGGCCCTGAAGCCGCCGGGGAGGTCGTCGACGACGTTGCCGGCCTCGCCGCCGCGCAGAGTCAAGTCCGGCGGGTTGTCGAGGCACTGCGAGTGCTGATGACCGGCCGCCGTTGCCGCCATGATCACGGCGGCGAGGCAGAGCGAGAACAGAGCAACTGAACCCATGGCGCGTGGGGACCCAATGGTCTGCGATGCTATTGCAGCGCTGCTGTTCCTGCGCTTATAGCACGGTAGGTTAGGTGAAGAAGGGATGCCACGAAATGATTGGTTCTCATGTCGCCGTCCTACGGCTCCTTCTTTATGTGCCTGTGAAGAGAACGGCAGCTAAACTAAACGGAAGGTGTTTTGTAATTTAAAAACAAAAATATAAAAGTAAACGGAAGATGAGCGAACTCGAAGTAGATTGAAAAGACGCCGATGGCGATCAAGGCACTGTGACGCCCTGCACGTTGACATTCGTTTGTTTTGAACTGAAGGTGGGAGCACCGTCGCTCATTGTTTTTCTTCTTCATTGAAATTGAGCCGTGCCTTTGAGGCCCAGAACGCTATGTGCCATACCGACACGAGGAGTCGTCACAGCCGAGGGAGCCCAGCTGTAGGGGAGAGGAGGGCACCGGCCGCCGCCGTCGTCATCGACCGTGTGGAGGATCTTCCTGAGGACCTCGATGTCTCTTGGCCCTCCGATCTCGTGGTTTGTGTCCACTTTCCGGCCGGACGGCAGACGCGACTTCTTCCTGCAATCCTACTGTGACTCTCCTCCCTTTGGCCATGTGACGTGACGTTCGTCCACCTTCGTAGGTATGGTCGCAGTGCCCTCCAAAGCAATCTCTGCGTACGGTACATTGGCACTACAACCACCGCCTTAGGTTATATGATTCAGTTCGTTGCATCACCAACCCCACAAGTATTGTCAGTGGACAGCACAAAAGCATACATGATGATCACAATGTATGGTGCCGTAACAGATTGTTATATATATGTCCTACTAATTATTGATGTTTGCACATTTGGCTGCCGGAAAATTCCATACAGCAGGAACATAGAGATGTAGCAAGCGTACGCATGACACACCATGTGCTCTTCTGCCTTTTCCAACAAGAAAACACGTATCTACATTAGATTGGAAACAAGATGACAAGTACGGAAGTACATGTTGCTGCGCTTTTTCTCTCTGTTAATTAGTTAGTGAGAATTTCGTAGGTTTTGACCGTCTAATACTATAACGTTTTGCTCAAATGCTGACAAATGTCAGTACCTGTCCAAAAGTAGTAAAAGCATTAGTTTCATACTGCTTTATCAAAAGGACATGAAGTGTTTGCACATGTTAATTAGGGGGAGAGACATCCACCCCTACCATCAATCAGTATACAGAAGATGAGAATCAACCTCGGATGGCTAGGTGGCAACAACCACCGTCATTAGCCAATACTAAATCTCAGAGAGATTCTCTTATGTATTTCACAATAACTCAATGAACAAGAATCATCCAATCCAAGAAAAGAAAAAGAATAAATCAAGAACAATGGACGCCTCGATAGATACGCCGACGGGCTAGTCATCAGTTGCGCCTGCACTCGCCGGGGAAGCCTTGCGGGAACCTCCACCCGTCCGTGCAGTAGTCATAGCGCAAGTAGTTCTTCTCGGCCCAGGAAATGGTGCCCCACTCTGCGCTGCTGGGCTGCCGGCTCATCCACTTGTCGCTGCCGGCCGGGCACGAGCCGCCGCTGACGCAGGCGTCGACGGAGTAGTCTTGGTAGGAGACGGTGAAGGGCGCGCCTGACCAGTCGATGGGGATCTTGCCCTTCTCGGTTGCCCAGTAGCTACCGTCCCACAGCGTGGCGTGCACCGACATGGCCTTGGCGTTCGGGTAGGCGAGGTCGGTGTAGTGCTTGAAGCAGCGGATGACGTTGTCGTCCACCTTGAAGATGATGTTGTCCGGGTTCCAGATGATGGTGTAGGTGTGGTAGTCGGCGGCCGGGTCGAACCACAGGTCGAACTGGTGCTCTTTCTTGCCGTCGCCGTTGGCCCACACGTTGGTGTTGAGCACCACCGGCTGGCCGGTGGCGTTGCCCATGAACTCCATGTCGATCTCGTCACGGTAGTCATCGTCCCCGGACGAGAGCTGAGGCATCCATTAAAAATTGTCACAATAATTAATCAGTCACATGGGCCATGTAGCAACAAATCTTGGGAAAAGGTGTGCATAGATTCTTACGTAGAAGCAGCTGACGGTGCCAGCAGAATTGCCGGGGATGAGCTTCATCCTGATGCTGAACTCGCCGAAGAGGTACTTCTGCTTCGAGTTGAAGCCGCCGCCGGACTGCTGGTTGAGGCTCACCATGGCCACCTCCCGGCCCGAAGCGTCGTAGTCCGCCCGAACATTGCCGTCGGTGAAGAAGTCGTCGTTGAGCCAATGCTCTGACGAGGCCGCCTGCAGGAGAGCAAGTGCGACGGCGAGGGACGCGAGATGAGACCACCTGGCCATGGCTACTGCTGTTCCTAGAAATGGTGTGGTTTGGTTTGATGCAGAAAAGCGCAGGTGGTGGTGGCGCTTTATACTAGTGAGTGGTGGAACGAGGGTGCTGAGCACCGGTTGCTGCTGGGCCCGAACACCACGCGTTCGGTTGATGCATGGGGCACCTTCTTTTGGTTTTTGCTATTCTTTTTTGCTTGTCGGGTGGGCGCGAAGGTTCGGACTGTGACCAGATGAAGGATTGTTTGGTAAGCACAGTTTGTGCTGATCTTTGCTGTTCTTATAATTTCGGTGCTGGGTTATGTGTTCACAAGAATACTCAGACAGTGGTGTCAGGAAATTGAACGTAAGGCGTAGCATTTGTTTTGTGGGTTTTTTAAACAAAGTAGAAAGGAACTAGAACATGGCTTGATGCCAATAATGCTAGTGACACAAAACTGCCTTGATCCTGCGCAATAAAGAGACAAAAAAAGTTTTTAAAATTCATAATGATTCCTATGTAATTAGTGGGGAAGGAATTCATTTTTTTTTCTCCTCCTCTGGACACTCAGTGTTACAAACCATGGGCTGACATTTCCCAACGGTCGGACGGGGCAGCTGCACTATAGCTACCCGGCAGTAAGTTCACTGGCGGACATGCTAAAATTCAATGGCAGACGACGGTGCCCGCGAAGAAATTTTTTGTCGCAGGTAAATCTTATTTCAGGGATCTTGGGGAATATAAGGATCTTGGTTATCCACACTATTCCAAACTCAGTGCGTCTCAAAGAGCTTTTGCTATAAACCTATTATCGATCATTATCTATTTTTGATGTTGATTCGTGTTTCCATCCACTTTATTTTTGTATATTTTCAGTTATGCGAAAAGAAGAGTGATACGCGCTCCTTTATCGTGTCGGTTGACATTGACATTGTGTTGTTCAGAAACAAAGTGGCACGTCTCGAATCTATACCGGCAAAAATTCAGCAAGCCATGATAACAACCATCCCACCATGGAGACGCACCGCACGGTATTCGGCGGATTGCGACTGAGAAAAGAGGAGGAATCCCGTACCCCCACTGAAGATGATGGCTGGCTAATTCTATAATCTCCCAATTATTGCGTTGGTTGTGCGTTCATTTGGTTAACCTCTCATTCTCACTCGCATCAAATCAGGCCATGGGCCATGCCATGTTAGCATAACGGATCGGAAGAGCTTATCCTAATGAAGTGATGATCACTAGTGGCAATGGAATTAGCCGGTTGGTGGCAGGTATCTTCACTCGCACTCCTCCCTTGATTTGCATGACCGGGCGGTTAGACGTGCCGCGTCACCACCAGTCACGGGTAAGCGCTCGCCGCGGAGCGAGGGCGTGGCCGGGGGTTCACGCGTCGTTGCACTCGGCTGTGAGTTTCTGACCACTGCCGCTGCGGCGTCGGCGTCTTTGTACGGACATGCTGGATACCGATGAGGTTCGCGTTGCCGGTGTCGCCGGATGTAGCCGTGTCCATGTCGGTGTTATTATGGCGTCGTCCCTTCCTCGTCACGCTTTCGCGTGCGCAACCAGGAAAATGAAATTTAATTAAATCCAAAATAAATCGTGTATAATCCTTTTGTTATTTGTATTGGTCAGTGTTTAAAAAAGCCGCCGCCTAGATCGCTTAAGCGCCCCCTCGCTTTTAACTAAGCTGTTAATTAAGCATTTTTTTCTATTTCCTCAACAGATATGTGTTAATATGCATGTTTTCACTATTTTTCTCTATCTTTTTACATTTATTTGTTAAAAGTACAAACGTTTAAAACCGCCTAGCACCGCTCAACCGCCCGCTTAGTTCCTCCGCTTTTTAAAACACTGGTATTCGTACACGACAGTAACAATTGCAGTGGGATTCATGAGGCGCCCACGACAGCCATGGTTTTTTTTTTTTTGACCTCACAGCCATGGTTGGAGCAGGAGCAGGACAGGAGCATGTTCGCGGGGCAGGCGTCGCTTGTTCCGGACGGTTTGGCGCCGCATGGCAATTGGAATTTTCATGCACATGCATGTGGTTGGGCGTCCCGCCTGTCAGTCTGGTGCTGACCGGCCAATAGATCTGTTCACCGGAGACACGCGAATCTTGGGCGCGGACTTGATACAGTATCTAAAGCTTAGCTTTCCGCGGATTTCTGTTCTACAAATTCACTCATCATCGCCTTTTGTTTTTTGAGAAAAACCATCGATTGGAACACAACACCATGTGCATTCAATCGTGATGAAATCGTTGTTCACAGCCCGAGATAGCACACAGCAGCTTGATTCCGAGCACGGCGGCGCCGGACGCGGCGGGAACGTGCGTCACCGCCGCGAGGTGACACGAGCTGTGCTAGCTTGGTCGTTAAGATCGAGCGAGTTCATTCGACGGTCCGCGTACGCCGTCGGTAGGTAGTTTGCGCGTTGAATAAGGGACACACACATCCCTCCCCACGAATGATGGCCAAGCGCACATGCATGCAGAAGTTGCAGGAAGCACCAGACAATGGATACCGTCAGGATACGCGGCTCTCCAGCTCAGAGCGCGTCGATTTCAACAAAAGGGCGGCGGTGTGTGTGTGTGGCCGAACAATCTCGCTTTTTTTTCCTCACAAAACGAAGGGCCATGATGTCACTCGATCATCGGCAGGGACCGAACAATGCATGACACCAACTCATCCTTGTTTATGACCCAAATCAGTTCGTTGGATCATCATCATCGCCAACTCGAATTATTAACGGACAGCACAAAACCATGCATGTTCCACAGCAATCAGATCAGCGGTGCCGGTGATACCATACCAGGTGTAGACATAGTAGTGATTAGTGGGTTTACGCGTTTGTATGCTGCGGATCCGACATTGTGATCGACATAAATAAATTCATGTTATTTTTTATGATGCATTTACACGTATCCGACATCATAATAAGATTATAGTTTTTCCCGGCGGGGCCCGCCAGTTACTGTTACCCTGTAGCTGTGAGAGGCTGGCCGTCCGATCGTCATCCACCCGCTCACGTTCCTGCCGCCCACACACCGGCGGCAAAAATCATCGACTCCTCTTCCCGATTCTTCTCGACCCTCACCGATGCCCGACGCTTCTCCCCCGACGAAAGCCACCGCAACCCGGCCTCCCCAATGCCGCAACTCCCTGTCCTCGCCTCCGCCGTTCTCCAGCCAAATCGGCCCTCCCATCCTCTTCTTCCCCGTCCTTCCAATCGTCCCCTACAGGGCGATGAGTCAGGCACCACGCGGCCATCAGGCGGCCAGCCTTCGGAGCGCTGACTCCGGCACCACGCGGCCAGCGCATGTCCCACCTGCGGCTGCGGATGTCATTGTTGGGTTAAGGTCCGATGGATTAAGCCTCGATCTGATTGATACCGATTCAATTTTTTATGCCTACATCTTTTTATCTCAGGGCTTGCCGTGGACGATGCAGGAGCTTCTCTGAGATGAACCCCTACAGCTTGAAACTATGACGCAGCTGTGGAAGCTGCTATTCATCAGTGAGATTTTCCTAACGCAACCTTCCATCTCATCTCTGGGTGACATAGTCTGCTATCCTATAATCTATATAGAGAAGACCTTGCACGTATTATCTCATTATTATTTTTTTCAATTGGACGTCACTGCCTTATTTAGCACCTAGAAAACAATGAAGATTGAAAATAGTCTTATGCTGTTCGGATTCTGCCTGTTGAGTTTGCTGACACTGATTAGTCATTGCTTTTAGCATGCTAATTAATAACCAAGGCTTAATGTTTCAATGCACTTTTACATTGAGATCGTCTTTGCGGTATGTAAAATTACATACAGATTCGAGAAAGTTTCTCATGCTATATATTAGTTTTCTGTGTTCGAGAACTGTGGTCTCTGCTACAGTTGCCACGAACTGTGGTCTCTACATGCCGGACTGTTGTTTTTGTATAGTATCAGAGAAATTAGGTATGTAGGACTTCTTTCAACCATTTTTTTTGTGCAATATACTGTACAATTTTGGGGTTTCAGCTTTTATTTTTTTTCTCTCCTTTTCCAAACATCGGATAATGTAATTTTGTGTTGGATTCAAAACATTTTGTTCCTTACATTCTTTATCAGTCATGGTTTTGAACTATCTAAAATGTCCTTTTCAGAATATATGCTCAGCTGGTCATGCAATTACTATGCACTGAGTGGGCTTCAGAATTCAGAACAAGGCTTTAGAATTCAGACTTCAGGCATGGATTATCTGTAGTTTGATCGGTTTAGAGGTTTCGTTGCAGCAGGGGAATCCAAGGTACCAAACCGTGCTCAGGTACGTCTCCGTTGCCATTTGGAGTATAACGATTCTGTAAGGAAGAGTGATGCATCCTTCAGTTGTATAAAGGAATCCGTCGTACTACCCGCCGTGAAACAACAACTATGTAATGTCTCATGTATATTTATTAGTACTGACGGACATGATCTGCCATATATGGATTCTCTCTAATGTTCTGTGCATACTCCATCAATGACTTGCCCTCAGAGGACATTCTCCTAATGGGAATATGTCATCCTAATGAGTTTTTGTGCTTTTCCAAGCCAACTATCATCTTTGGTGACCTATGTCAATCCATAAATCAGATTGCCCCTCTAGAATGTTAGATTGAATGATCTCACTCCTTTGCAAATGAGAAATGACACATTTTTTGCTGTTTGAAATTTTGTAAATAGAAGGGCAGTACTGTACGGATGTCAAAGGGCCCTACATTTCTAAAATAAAAAAAAAGACTTGAAAAGTGAAATCTATGATACGATCTTAACAGTGTTCTAGAAGAGCGTTGCCGTTTCGTAAAATATATTATATGGTTCAACCTCCAGCTTTTGTTCACTCTATCAGCTGAAAAATAGGAAAAGTCGTTAGCTAAAAGTTTTTGACTTATAAATCACACATACATGGTACTATACAGATATGTGTTATAGCACAGATTAAATCCAAAATTACAACACAATGTTGTCTGCAAAGAGATTTTTAGTTATCTACCTTAACGATAATATTACCATCAAACAGAATTTCATGGACTCATGCTTTTTCCTTGCTGTTTTGTATTTAATCTCTTATCATTATAATTATGTAGCCCATCATAATATATTTGCATTGGTTTTCCAGCAATTCTATGGGCCACTGCAACCTGCAGGTTTAAGTCTGAAAACCATAACCCTTATCTTTTTTTTCCAAATGGCATGCTTTTGGTTCACCTACTTATGTTTTATCAAGGTATGTAGCACATGAGTAACAATACACATATGCTCCTCTCACATGGTGCCTTATTGTGGATTGTTTGTTTATCTTAGTGAAACTGCTCTATATTCCTATTGCTAAATTGAATTTGAAGAGTGTTTATCTTTTGAATTGTGCTACAAAAATCATTTCCAAACCAGCCTTGCTTTTGATGGCTACTTCGAGCTCTTTAGGGTTTGCGAAAACACTTAAGATGAAATCATCTAGGTAATCAGTCAATCCTCATGGTTTTTGTATGGTTGTATTTTACAATTTTGAAACCAGCATACTAAAAACCATGTAAATATGTATCTCAAGCAATTTCTCAGTGTATCTAACCTTATCACTTTTCAAAAAAATTGTTCATATGACATTTTACTCTTTACATTGAAATATTGTGGGCAGACTAATCTTCAGATATGTGAATAAATAATGTTCTATTTATTGATCTTTCAAACAATGTGGTAAACATTATAATATGTATACCTGTTTTAGTGTTTGCATTAGATGCTAATATCAGCTTACATCTTACCATAACTTCGGCTCTACTACTTATTTTTTTACATTTGAAAAGGAGTTCATACTTTCTAAATATCAGATTAAAATATATTCTCTTTTCTTAAAAAAGATTGCTTAATATATCATGTTACATTGTAGGTGAAAAAAATAGTAGTTGATAGAGTTACAGATATCAGTTGTTGGTGACAATCGATTAGGATTCAGTCAATTCTACCTTGCCATTCTGTTCAGTTATGTTCTGCACTAATGCAATATACTGAATTTTAGATATATTTTCTACCTTTGTTCGTGATTGAATTGGAATGTGCATGGCACATGTTGAATACAGTGATTTTTTTGTTATGCTCTGCACTAATGATTTTACCCTGAGTGCGCTAATAGGGCATACTCATGCTATATAGGATTTTTTTTTTTTTTTGTGTGTGTGTGTCATCATAATATCATGTCTTTTTCCATCCAGTTTTACATTTTAACTCTTGTGACGCCTTATACCAGTTTCATTCGGTTTTTCCCACGATTTGGATCTATATTTAACTGGCATCAAATTCTAAAATCTCAACGAGTAAATGTTAATATTTAGTCTTATCGATCTAAGGCATACAATTATGAATTTGTTTTTGTTCCCTTAGCTACCTAGATTTTGTCCTCAGCTGAAGATTGATATCATCCAGATAACTGCGAAGAATGGTTGCTTCCACGATATGCTTCAAAGACAAGAATGATTAGGTTTTAACAAGTTGGCATAGTAGTGTTTTGTTGAAGGCTAACCCGAGGTAGGAGTGGTATTTTGTCGAGGGTTATGTTTACCAATCCTCTTGGGTATGAATGAATTTGAAGTAAGGAGAGGCCTCCCTGTTGTACAGTTTTAGAAAAAATTGGAGTAACAATCATGCCTAAAAAGTTCTAAAGATATTGTAACCCTTCTAACTGTCTTGAAATTAAATAGAAATTCCTTTCAGGTTACAATCATCTTAACATAATATTAAGGAATTTTAACTTTTATGATGTTGGATGTACAAAAATGGTCTTTTGACATGCTAGCCCGCGGCAACGTTGCCGCGGGGTTTTCAGCTAGTTGGACAAATAAACGCGTCCTAAGTACAAGAATGGACGCACCGTCGCAGCAGCTTTATGTGCACCGCCAACGGACTCCACGGTGTCAGGATTTCTTTTCTTCACCAGTTTCTTTAAACTAGAAACTGATCCAGACACCACCTTCACTACTAGAAAAGTTTACAGCTCAAATTATTATTGCTGGAACCCGGCTGGAAGACTGGCTAGTGACTCCAAAGCTAACTAGTAGGCCTGTGTTCTGTTTTGGGTTTGAGCCAAGTGAAATTAAGCTCATATTTTGTATTTCAGTTGTGAATTGCCCTTTTTTCATCTTTGCACCACTGTCCCTTGCCATTTAACAACAAAACATGCAGTTGACAAAAACTGGAAGCGTAAATCCAAAACAGCAGGAAAGGATGGTGCAAAGCGTAAATCTAAAACCACAATGGTGAAAGGTAAACACAGTTGGTGTGTAAAGCAGGGACAAAAATGCAATTGCCAAGACAGGAAGCGTTAATCTCTCTGACTGAAACATGCATGCAGTCACTCTCGTCAGACTCCCAGGCCAGTAGCCGCCCTTCTCGTCAGCTGCTCCCAAGAGTGACCTTGAAGGGCGAGGTGATCTGATACGCTTGCGACAAAAACCAACTTTCAAGCTCTGCTAGTGTCTCACGCTTGAAGATAACGCGCCAACATCTTGCTTCCCTCAGACTCAAATCACATTGACACCCGGCCATGACATGTCTTAAAACACAAAATCCTTCTAGCCATGAGTCAAATACGCCTGCAGGGTCAGTTTACAGATCGGGCACGCACCGAGAAAAGAAACAATTGCTGTCCGGGAAGACATATGGAATGCTACGACATAATGTTCACTTGACGGAGGAAACAAACAAAACTAAGGTGTGCCTCTCTGAGCTCGGAACAGCAACAGACAAAAGGATACTACTTGCATCCAGAAGTAAACCAGCAATATGGAAGCAGAGGTCACTACAGGACGGACAGGGGAGGGCTGGTGCTAGTTGGTGCTAGTATCTGTTGCAACACCCATACAGAGTTGCTGGTCTCCGTATGAGCAACAATGGCCCTGTTTGGATCCATGGGTTAGAATTAGATTGAGCCAAATTAACTTTAAAATATCCAAACAGGAGGGTTAGAATAGGGTTAGATGCATCTAACCCACCTAAAAAAACTATCCAGGTAAATAAGTGCTAATTGAGGTAGGGCCTACTGAATTCCTCTTCTCATACCTCACGGGATCCCTCCCAAATAATTGAGAAAGTGTATTTATTGCCAATCTAACCCTGTCATCCAAACACCTCTTTAGTTAAAGTTAATTTAGGGATAGAATTAGAGTTAATTTAGTATCCAAACAGGACCAATAGCATCTGAAGTACGAGCTAGCTCCATGGCTTCTCCATGCATCCCAATGTCAAGGCGTAGCAGCAACACATCCAGGTGCCGTGCGGCTCTCAATCTACTCGGCGGGCAAACCTGATACTCATCCCACTCAGAGGACATTTAAGAATTAAATGAACGGCTTGTACTTGCTACCACCAAATTTCTACAGTCCAAATGAGCTCTGAACAGGCTTCTGCTCTCGCACGGCCGCTGCCGGGCCATGTGATGTTACAAGGGCCCCTGTGTTGCTGGGCCAAATGGGCTGCTCACCAACAATGCCGATACAAAGCTCAGGTCAAATCCTAATTGTTGATATACTCGTTCCTCAAAAAAGAAAATGTTGATATACTCTCTCTTTTTTTTTTTGCGAATAAATTTTTGATATACAAGTAGTTCTACCTAAGATGGTCTACATGCGGAGTCAAGGCGAGGACTCGGTTTTCAGTAATCTAATATGACTGAGCGATAACTTCTTCCAGTTAGATCTTGCATGTTAATCACACATGGGAATGATTGTTAAGATGTAAAACAATAACATGTAGTGTGATGAAACATTAAGCACGATGATAATAATGTGAAGAATAAGTCATATAATCATATGAAAAATGAGCAAAAGGTGTGAGGTATTACTCAATTGACATGACAACAAAAACTAGTGAAAATTAAATGCTACATAGACAGTGACGACGCAAGCAAGAGACTGTAGGGGGGGGGGGGGGGGGGGCAGTGCAAGCCCTCGTGTTAGATGTGTGATGTATCGTTTCCATGTGCATACATACATGGGAAAATATTCAATGCAAACCACCTATTCGGTGGAATCGTGAAAACCCTCTTGAAAAACTTATTTAGAAGTTTTGAAAAATTATGAAACTTGGCATGCATATAGAAGACATGGTGAGAAACATGCACAAAATTTGAGATCCAAATTCAACTTCTACTAAAAGATACAAAATAACTAATGCCTCCAGCAAGCATATTGCTTGCTCTTCTCTCTCATGGTCTCTGGCTGCAGCTCAGTGTGAGAATTTTTTCATGGTCAATGGAAGCGGTGTGTGAGGATTTTGGGGTGAACAAGAGCCCCAGAAGCTAACTAACGACAGATATTCGCTCTGAATGCTAGGATCGGAGCCCCTACGTACAATTAGCAAAGCAAATAGGCCTTGATCTTCAGAAATTCTCTCAGGC